>JAYXIM010008646.1:0-31463 GCA_037575425.1 Anastrepha fraterculus | reverse complement strand
CCAAAAATTACTCTCTTAGTTGTTTTTGGAATTTAGTTGTTTAAAAAACTTATAGAAGTGACTCTCTTAGTTGTTTTTGGAATTTAATTGTGTAAAAAATTTATAAATGAATTTATTAAATATTGTAATTATGTTTAATATATATTAATAAATTATCATTGAATTTTCTTATGAAAAATCCTTTTGCCGTAAATTTGGCATAAAATGCTTAAATCTGTTTTGTTAATCTCCTCTTTTAATTTATCTTCCCGAACACCAAATATTGGTAGAGAAGTGACCAAACATGTAATGAAGGATAGAAGCGTCAATTATGACGGTCGGAGGGGCTGCAAATTAGGGTTATTAATTAAAATTATGTAATCAAAAGGCCTCAAAATTAACGAGTACTTGTGTTCTCCAACGGTGGTAAGTACAGACATTCAACTATATATTGATATTGCTCAGAAGGGTGTTACTATCATAATTATATTTAAAAATCTTGGATCAGCACATAAGGTGGAACAACTTAGTTAATTTTCCACTGCATCGACTTCGAATTGAATAACAATAAAACAAGTGAAACTGCAGTACACAGTCTTGTAACTATTATTGAAAAAGCTATTGAGTCAAAACAAATCTCACTCTTACTGATACATATAACAAGAGCTTTCGATAATACATACATCCTGTGAGACAATCAACACTACCCTATCTCCAAAGGAGCTACCTAAAGTCATCATAAGATGGATTGAATCGATGCTGAAATCTAGAACAATCAATGCAGAACTAGGAGGAAGAATAAATTCTATCAATGCCGCAGAAGGTTGCCTGCAAGGGAGAGTACACTCTCCTCTAATGTGGACACTAGTAATGGATGAACTTCTCCACAAACTGAACAATCCACGTTTCCACACCCACGGTTATGCCGCTGACCTGGTATTATACAGTAGCCTGGTATGAAGAAACCATTTCTAAACGCATGCAACAAGCCCTTAGTATAGTAAACAAATGGTTCAGCATTCAAGAGGTTTTTTATTAACCTAGCGAAAACTGCGCCAGTGACATTCCCCAGGTAAAGGAACATCCACATCCTGTCCGAAATTAATCAGCTCTTCAACTCTCTACAGAAGCGAACTATGTTGGCATCAACTTTGATAGAACGCTTACTTGGAATTCTGATCTTGTGAAAATTACTGCAAAAACCACAAGAGCTTCCTTTGCTTGCACAAGCCATTTTTGAAAAACATAGGGACTGAACCCTCAAAGGACTTGCCGGACATTCACTACAGTTGTTAAACCTGTAGTCACTTACGCTTACCTATTATGGTGGTCTATAGTCAAGCAAAGAAAGGCGGTAAATGAACTCAACAAATTGTACCGCCTCCTCCTCCTTTTTGTGGCGTGTGTCTTGATGATGTTGTTCCACAAATGGAGGGACCTACAGTTTCAAGCCCACTCCGAATGGTTGATATTTTTTATGAGGAGCTTTTTCATGGCAGAAATACACTCGGAGGTTTGCCATTGTCTGCCGAGGGGCGACCGCTATTAGAAATAATCGGCCGGTTCGAGCTCTTGGAATGCGGCTTTGACGACTTGTGCAACATGGGGCCAGGCGTTGTCGTGAAGGAGTATGGTTTGACCATGTCGATGAGGTATTTTCAGTCGAATAGCCCTGTTCATGCGGTTTAGCTGGGCAATGTAGCGCTCTTTGTTGACCGTGGCATTTTCGAGCATTTCCCAGTGCACGATACCCTCCAAGTTCCACCAAACACATATCGTCTTGGATGACGATCCGGCCTGACTTTCGGCTTTGACGTACCTTCTTGAGACACCCACTCCTTTCCTTGCTTCATATTGGTGTATAGGCAACATTTCTTTTCTCTCGTGACGATGCCGTACAAAAAAAAATCGCTGTTTACCACCGTGTGCTGATCGAGGGCGGGCGAGATGCTGAGAAACAATTTGAAGGCTAGGTAGGTAGGTAGGTAGGGTGGTTGTCGTAAGACACACTTAGACCTTCGGCAGGTCCATTGTGATACCACTGGAGCTTATCCTTACTCTACGTGTTCCCTTTCAAACCATCCGGTTGCTTTAATAAACAAGCAGAGCTTCGTTAGTTTTAGATGGGCTATATCCGCTACATCGGTTAGAAATGCTGTATCGAGGGTGCGCAGCCTTCTCCTAGCTAGGCTTTCACACCCACATAAAAGGTGTCTGACTGTTTCCTCTTCTTCTGTATTTAGATAGCTTCTACAGAAATCGAAGTAAGGTAGTCCTAACCTTCTAGCGTGGCTGCCTATTAAACAATGACCTGTTAATACACCTATCATTTTTCTTATAGATTCCCTGTTGAATCTTAGCAAGATCTTCGATCGACCGCTGTTCCAGTTCGGCCATGTCTGTCTGCTTAGTTCGCATGTTGTGAGGTTTTGCCAGATTGTATTTACCTTTTTGATGGTTTCCCTGTCTATAAGTAATTTACAAGTGGCTATGGGCATGGGTATCAGCGCCTTATCCGGCTCGAGATCGAGCGTTGTACCGGCTCTTGCAAGTTCATCCGCCTTACAATTTCCTGGAATGTACCTGTGGCCTGGTACCCAGATAAGGTGCACCTTGTAGCACTTAGACACGTCATCTAGTAGTTAAAAACATTCTAGAACTGTTTTTGACGAGTGCGTTTTTGATTCCAGCGCTTTTATTGCTGCTTGACTGTCCGAGTAAATGAAGATTTCATTTGTGGATAATACTCTCGTTTTTATTTCTTTAAGCCCCTCTTTTATGGCAGTGACTTCCGCCTGAAATACACTGCAATGATCAGGTAAGCGAAATGATTGGCGTAATCCGAGTTTGTCGGAGTAGACCCCTCCACCTACTTTGTTATCCAGTTTTGAGCCATCTGTGTAGATGTTTAAGTCATTTATCTTAACAATGAGCCCGTTATCCCATTCCTCTTTGGAGGGAAATACTGTGACGAAGGATTTATTAAAATTGATGTCCTTGGTCCTGCAGAAATCCGTTGTGTTGGGAATGCAGGGGAATGGTTCTAAAATTGAGGAGTGTCCTCTTCGGTTCGTTCTGAGTAGGCCGATTTCTCTTAGTCTGAGAGTTGCTTTGGCAGCTGTTTGCTTACCGTACTGCTCTATTGGTAAAATGTTAAGCATGATATTTAGTGCATCTGTGGGTGTGGTTCTGAGGGCCCCGCAGATGCAAAGACTGGCCATTCTTTGTACGTGTGCCATGGTTCTTTTAATGTACAATTTATCTAAAGCTGGCCACCATACTAATATGCCGTATGTTAGGATAGGTCTGACAATTGCCGTGTACAGGCAGTATACGATAGATGGGGAGAGACCCCAACTTAGTCCTATCAGCTGTTTACAAGAGTATAGTGCTATTGTCGCCCTTTTTACTCTATCTTCGACATTTGCTACTACAATTTGAAGGCTACTTTCTTTGTTTTTTTCTTTTAGCTCGTGAGGCACCTACACCCCCAATTTGTCGATAAATTCCATTAAATGAAGGTGATTGTGAATAATTTTATGATCGCAATTCATTTTTTTTCGCCAATTCACGACTGGTTTGGCGGCCCTTCTTTTTCAAAAGTGATTTGAGTTGTCGTTCATCGAATTCAGAAGGCCGCAGCGTTGTAAAAAAAAGGAAAATATAAAAATGCTATGAACTTATTCCCCAATCCAATATGTTTCTTTATGGGAGCATTTTATAAAAAAAAAAAAAATGAAAAAAGTAATGGTTGGGCACCCGCCCTATCGTATATCGATGCATCTGTTACGCTGGATGCAGTTTAATGACTCGGTAGGAGCATAGTTAGGCAAGCATGTGCAATGTCCCGCCAGATGTCTTTGTTTCACATCTAAATATAGTTATATATTTTTACAAAAGTAAACGCGTATGTATGTATATAGAAATTGCATAAGCACAATAGCAATTGTACCGGTTTCTTGCACTTCTCGTGTTATGCGTAAATGGTATATCCAGAATATGTTCAGGTGCCTTATTGTTTTAGAGTTCATCATCGTTCATCACACTTTATTGACCAATACTCACTAAGGTCAAGCGCATCTCTTTATGGTTTGCTTTACCTATTATGTGTGTCTTATAAGTAGGTATGGGTCCTGTCATTATGCGGGATTCCATCATATATTGAGTTTCAATTTAAAGCATTTCTGTGTGAGTTTGTGCAGGGTGATTTCATAAGACTGCACATTTTCTTTTGACAAAGCACAACGAAATTTAAAGCGTATGATTTCGTTCCTTAGCTCTGAAATCATTTCGGGCTTATTGGTATGGTCTACACATTGCATTAGCCCCAGTGAAAGGAGTCCAATGGTGTGAAATTGCAAGAGCGCAAAGTTCATTTGTGCCGTTGTCTCGTAAAATATTCGTGCCATTATTTCATAAGCTATGTGGCTGTGTTTTGTTGGAACCATATATATTTTCCAAGTCCAAGCCACCTAATTCAGGCCATAAAAAGTTTGTTATCATAGCACGATAACTTTTGCTGTTAATCGTAAGTGCAGCTCGATGACTCCGCCAGCCCAAAAACCGCACCAAACAGAAACTTGTTGTGGGTGCGCAGATTTTCTTGAATTATATTATATATTTGGATTTCATGTGTCTCATCGCATTGCGGTGCGACCATTTTCTAAAGCATTTGAATTACTTTTCCATGAAGTTTCCCTCCATGATTCAATTTCCCAAAGCCTGTAGTACCAACTCTTTGATAAAAAATTAAATTAACGTGCCACGAATAATTTCTGTCAAAGGTCTGCATCCCTCTTGTGTCACCCTATACTTCATGTGCTCAAGCATTTTGTTGTTGTTGCCAGTATTAAATGATATACATACTATGCTTACAGCGACATTAATGTATGCCGTGGCAGCAACACATTGAACTCTATTGGCGTTCAGCGAATACATCCATCCTTTGTCATCCAACTGCAGTTGTTGCAGATGTCCAGTTCATGAGTGTGTGTGATTGAGTGTTTTGTACACGGTCAAAACAAAAACGTCCGGTTTAAAAGCTCATTAGTCTAGCAAAAGCATACATTCCATAAAACGTGCGAGGTATGGGCCAAAATGCTTACGGAATGGGGTTTATTTACCTCGTAATTGTAACTTAGCTTCATTGACACTGGGTATAATGAACTGTCGCCCTAAAAGTGTATACTCGTACGTATAAGTACATCTAAGTTGATTATAAAAGAGAAAAAGTAGTAGGAAAATTTGTAAAAATTGCGGTGAGACCTAATTTTTTTAAATATATTTATGTATGCAAGAGAAATTTTTTCAAAAATCTCATACATTTTTTTGGCAACCTTAGGCTATTATTTCACAACGGATCTAACATTTTTTTAGTGACTATAAATTTATTACATATTAGCAACAATTATGTGGATTATCATGGTGCGTAAGCCTTTAAGAATATTATTTTCAAATCAAGGAATGTCCGCAAGTATGTGTTGATTTAATGATGAATGAAAAAAGTTATTATATATATATGTATATACCTATATACATTAAGCCGGGTCGATTTGTGGGGAGGCAAAAAAATCGCCCATTGCTCTATAAAAACCATATTCTAGGGATCAAAATAAGAAACTTTGCCTAAGGAGCCATACCTCTAAAACGAATTCTGATGTCCCCTTTGTTTTTGACCATAGAAGGTTCGTTCAAAAAGTGGGCAGCCTTCAGAAAATAGTCATAAAAACATAGAATTAATACATCATATTTCGGCTTAACTTTAGTAAAATTTCAAAAAAATAAATCAATAATTGTAAAATTTATCGCTGTTTGTTTGGGATCCTCCAGATCGCCTGCCGTCTGCTTTTGGAAAGATGGGTATCGCGCCAGCTCAGCGAGCGCTGGGCAAGTACACACACGTGTAAGGTCGCGAAATCCTTCTGGCCACGTGTGGACCGGAGGCGCTCGGGCGAGCTTCTAAAGCTGACAAAATATCAGCTCTCTAATCTATTGGGTTCTCTCATAGGGCACAATGCGCGAGGAGTGAATGCTGTGAGACTTGGAATCACCTCGAGTTCTTTTTGCGCTGGATGTATGTTGGATGAGGTGGAATCATCTCAGCACCTTTTTCTTAGCTGCCCTGCTCTGGCGGGGCTAAGATCCAGGCATATTGGCTCTTACTTCTTTGCCACACCTGCTGGTATAGCTGGCGCTGACATTAAAAATCTGATGAATTTCATCTGCAGCACAAAGCGGTTGACGCAAACATAGTCATCGTTCGTAATCCGCACGCTCCTAACCATCCCATCACCACCTCTCCCCGCCCTCTCTCTGCATCCCATCGGTCTTTCCCTTTAACCTTTCTTTCGTCCAAGTGTGCTCATTCCTTGGGCAACCATACCAACCTAACCTAAATAGACAATCTTGTGCCTGATCGAAGCTTTTTTTCAAAATTCACAATATGGCGGCCTCAGGAAGTAGTTTTCAGATTTTCGAGAAAAAACCGACAATTAATTGTTTAAGAAAAATCGAAATTTTTGAAAAAAGTCCTTCGATCAGGCACGAGTTTTTTTTGTTTTTCAATGTTTTATTGAAATCTGCCAAGCGGTTTTTAAGTTACAGTGATCACCAAGTTCAAAAAACATAGTTTTGAGAAAAACGCATTTAACGTTTTGCTACTTGCTCTCGAACGCTTCGGAGCGCGCGAGCGCCCTTTGTTAATTCTTGAATAACTTGAAAATTATTTGTCGGAGTCACTTCAAATTTTCACACAATATTTTTAAGATATTATACTTTAAGAAAATGAAAAAAAAAATCAATTTTTTGAAAATTCTGACTACCCCTAACCCCTTAATTGAAGACTACTTACTACAGAGGTTCTTATCAAGCCCAAAGATTCCACACACTGCTATGGTTTTGGGTGATGTGAGCAACAAAGGGCATGCCATTCCACCACACTTCTTTACTCAAGAATTTTGAGTGAATTCTGCTGCATACATATACCGATGTTCTAGAGACAGCAGTGAAACTATGAATTGCTAGTGTAGCGTGAAATTAATAAGCAACCTCATTACATTGTTTCTTTTCTGAATGTCGCAATTAGTACCGGTCAATTTGAATAAGGAGCATTTGATTCGGGCATGCAATCCGGAAACGGATCGAAGGGGTTATTGCAGCTAATGGAACGTTTTATTAAATGATTTCATAAGCTATAAGTTAATGTAAAGTTAATTTGTAAAGTTTCCGTAAATTGTGTTCAAAATAAAAGTTTATTAGTTTTACTCTTAAGTTGTCGTCCGGACCGTACGCACCCAGTATAAAACATTCACTTGAAACCCATTCACTATTGCGTTTAATATAAAGTTAGAGAAAATAGCGAGGTTTACATAAGTAGATCTACCCGAATAGAAACCATGTTGCTTTATGAAACTGTGTGCTTTGAATGCTGTTATCTGATAACTAATTAATTATCAAATAATTTCGGTGTTCTTAACTGATTTGCAAATAGGTGAAATAAAAACCATTTTCCATCTGTCTAAGAAAACGTCTATTCCAAGGTTGTTGAATATTAAAGTTACTGGTAAATACAGAGAAAAAACAGGGAGAGAGTATGCCCTTTCAAACCATCAGTAACTTGCACAATTTTAAGCGCATCTCCTTCGATAATACAAAATTCCTCGATATAAACCACCTGATGAAGATGGGAGGAGTTTGATCTGATTTCTGACGCTTTACAGCTATTTTATTCTCGTATGTGATCAAAAAAGTGTGGAAATAAGTTGCAATTGTCTGACATATCTGTGACAAAAGTTCCATTACATTCCACAGAGTTGAGGATGCTACTCACTTTCTTCTTGGGATTGAAAAATATCCAAAAAGATTTCGATTTTATATTTGACGCTAACGAATGTTGATATTTTTTATGTAGACAAAGGGAAAATCTTTCAAAGTTCTTCCTAAGCTTATTAAAGATCGCTTTACACTTTGGAGAAACAGTAAATTCGGAAATTTTATAGGCTTTGTCTTATCGATATTTGGCTTTAAGGGGGTAGGAGTAGTCAGAACTTTCAAAAAATTATTTTGTCACAAAAAAAAAAAAAACTATTCAACCGAATCGTCTGAACTTTGAATATGTTGTTTACAACATCAAGGGCTATCGCCCGTACTAGAACGATAATATAATTTCAATTATTTCGTATTTTCTTGATTAAAAACTAGGTTTTTAGAGTGTCAAATTAAAAACCGTGCCATTTTGTCAATTTTCTGTTTTTATTCTAGTAGGTAGCTCTACTAGTCATACTTTATTTTTAATTTATTTTAATATTTTTTTTGCTTTTTGTACGATATTTCAGATAAATAGAAGAGAAAAAATGGACAACACCGTCCAGGTCCAATTTTTCGGGAGGGTCAACTTCAGTGCCATTTTCAAAATTATTAAAATAAAAAAAAAAATAATTTTGGTATGTAGAAGAACTGAAATAAAAATAGGAAATTAAAATATCGTTTTTCGTTTTTTTTTATTGTAAAAAAATTCTTGAAAATACCTACCGCGACCCCTTAATGGAAATTCCCGCATTGGGGGTACTTTCCTGAGCTTTATTCCCAAAAATACAACGGAAAAATAGCAAAAAAGAAGGAATGTGTAAATTTAAAGTAAGTGCTGAGTACGCAATGAAAAAAAAAATTGTGTTGCAAGTATCGAGTATGTGGAGGAATCGAGTTTCAATTGTATGTATATGCAATTCTTTGTATGGGTATTAAAAAATTCCATAGCAGTGCTAAATTGTAAAGCGGCGTTTAAAAAGTCTGTCTATGTGGTTCTTCATTTTGGCTTCAATGCACAATTCTGAAGCTGGTTATAAACTTAGAACAGGCGTGGAACATATACCATAACTATAAATATATACATGTAAATATGTATTATGCCTGTGCAAGTACTTCTGCAATGTTAACAATTCTGGTATTAAAAGGAGCTCAGTCTGAAAATGTTGAAATGTTTGGCCATATACTAATACGAAGGTAGCCTTTTATATTTTGCGCCTGTGCAACACGTGTGTTGAGCTGTAATTTGATACTTTTATCGAAAAGTTTGGTATTTTCAAGCATAAACTTACAAATAACGTTTTCCTTTAAGAGCTTTATTGATTCTTTTTTGAGTGAGTTGAAAAATTCTTCTCGCCCATTAGATGCAAGTAACTCATGAAAATGTTTGTAAGGTGTTTTATTATGATTTTTGACGTCGTTTACGATACTTCGACTTTTGGCATTGAATCACTACACTTAGTCTCTGTGAATCGTTGCTTCAACGAATTTCGATGTGACCGTCCATACTTGCAGGATGAATTTTGTGCAGTCCGTCCAAAAACGGTGGTTGTGGCAGAAGCAATGGATGATGTGCATCAATTAATAACACAATATCATCATGTGACAAAAGCAAGGTGTGGGCAAAAAGTAAGGTGAACTTATTTGTCAAACTTCGCGGGATTAAAATTTCGCTCTGGTTATTTTTTTCATGAGTTGGCAGCACTGTTAGTAACATCTGGGCCAACTTTCATGTGAATGTCATTATCAGTAATATATTTACGCTTGTGTTTACCAAACGACCAACAGCTTTCGATTTTTACAATGTCTGATTTGATTGAGCAGAGAAGTGCCATCAAATTTTGTTTTCGGAATGAAATTTCGGCTGCGGAAACGTTTAGCATGTTGCAGAAGGCATTTGGTGATTCGACCATGTCGCAGAAAAATGTTTATAAGTGGTACACAGACTTCAAAGAGGGTCGAGAGCTCCGGACGACCTTACTGATATGATCGGAATATCAGAAGGATCTGTGAAAACCATGTTGAAAGACCATTTGGGGCCTACGAAAAGTTAAATCTCGTTTGGTACCGAAAACTCTCAATTTCTTGGAAAAAAGTCGTCGCGTTGATGTGTGTGAAACAATGCTTTCAGACTATCAGGACAAGCTCAAATGCATCATTACGGGAGATGAGACTTGGATTTATGCTTACGACCCTGAAACAACCGACCAATCAAGCGAATATCGTGCTAAAGGCGACGCCACACCGAAAAGAGTACGTCAAAGTCGTTCAAAAATAAAGGTCACGATGACAGTTTTATGCGTCGTTTACGTGAAGCAATTCGTCTAAAAAGACCAGAATTATGGGCCAACAACTCTTGATTTTTGCATCACGATAATGCACCGTCTCACACTGCACTCGTTCTTCGTGACCATTTCGCCAAACTTCCACGCATATCGTTCCGCAACCACCGTATTCGCCTGATTTGGCTCCGTGTGACTTCTGGCTATTCCCAAAACTCAAGAGACCACTCCGGGGAACGCGTTTCGAGTCGATTGAGGAGATAAAAGCTGAATCGAAGAAGGTGCTGATGGCTATACCGGAAATGGACTATTTGGCATGTTTCGGGGATTGGAAAAATCGTTGGCATAAGTGTATTTCATCGAGAGGGGATTATTTTGAAGGGGATGCAATTGATTTTATTTTTGCCCACAGTAGTATCGCGAGAAAGAGGCATCCTTGAAAACTAGTAGCATATGCAGATGACATAGCCATAGTAGTGACAGGCAAATACCTAAACACCGTGAGTGACATAATGAATAATACATTCGCAGCAGCATAAATACTGATAAAACGGATATGATACTTTTTACTAGAAGGTACAAGATCCCCTATTGGCAACCTACGAAGGTAAACGACGTGGAACTAACTCTTAAAAACCACACAAAGTACCTTCGATTAATTTTGGATAGTAAACTATCATGGAAGTACAATATATTAGAGAGGAAAAAAAGGCCAGCAACGCACTATACGCATGTAAAAAGATGCTGGGAGTTACATGGGGTCTATGTCCTGCTATAATGTATTGGTGCTACTTAGCTATAGTAAGCCGACATATAAAAAGCCTATGGAAAGTATGCAACGTATTGGTGCACTCAGCACAACAGGTGCATTGAGAACTACTCCAACGGCGGCGCTTGAAAGAATACTTAACTTGTCACCGATTGATATTGCGGTGGAATGTCTAGCAGCTAAGTCCACCGTAAGACTCAGCACGACAGGCGAATTTACCTGCAAAACATTCGGACATAGCTCAATAGGCATGAGTTATAGGGTCCAAACGGGCTATACCTATGACTCCGAAATGCAATTGGGTGAAGAAATTCCGAACAACAATAAAAGAAGAGGGATGGAAAAGAGGAAAGAAACCTAACCCAAATCCTCTTAATATATTTACTGATGGCTCGAAAATGTTGGGCGGAGTAGGGGCAGGGATCTATTGCGCAGAGCTAGGCATCAGGCAGTCATTTAAGCTTCCTGACCACTGCAGTATCTTTCGAGCAGAAGTCTTTGCTATAGGTAAGGCTGCGGAAATACCATTCGCAAAGACATCAAGCAACTCCTGAAATAAATATATACCTACTCGTATTTACGTTGAAAGCCAAGCTGCAATAAAAGTAATAAACTCATATGAAATTTCATCTAAAAATGTTCTAAAAAGCAAGGAAGCCATAGAGAGATTAGTCGGAGACAGACGGTTGCATATCTATTGGCTACCCGGACATAAGGGCATTGCAGGAAACGAAATTGTAGATGAGATTGCCAAAAGCGCTATTTACAGACAATTCGAACAAGGAAACGACATACTAAAACCTTTAAATACGGTATGCAACGACATCGCTGTGGACGTGAAAGTACGGATAGATAGTAGTTGGAATAATCTAGCCACTGGCAAAACCGCGAAAATCATGTGTATACAGAGTGCAGATAAATACGATCGATTCGTACTAGCTCTGCCTAGAGAAGGAAGCAGAACTATCGTAGGCGCACGCATACAAGATAGGAACTACAAACAACGATAGCTGCAGATTTTGCAATGAACTAGAACAGAGAGAACACCTTCTACGTTCCTGTCCTGCATTAGCTAGAACCAGATTAAAATGCTTAGGAGCTTTACAATAAGAGAAATTAGAATGCCTCTCGAGGATAGAGCTCCAAAGTTTACTTAGATTCGCAAAAGACGCAGACGTATTACAAGATGTCTACTACAAAGAAACATAAAAGTCTAGCTCCATCTGGTAACACTAAGGATCAATAGGTCTATGTGATGGCTTTCAGCCAGCCAGGTCAACCTAACCTAACCTATTCGTAGGAGAAGCACCTCATAACAAATGCTGATACACCTGTTCCACCAGAGAAACTTCAAACAACCAATACTGAAGGGTACACAACCATTTGTTTGGTAGAAGTTTTTGGAGAATTAAGGAAAACCAAACGTTGAAGACGAATTATTCTTCTCCAAGACAATGCGAGCTCTCACATATCGGCTGAGACAAAAGAATTTTTCAATGAAAATATGAAATTAATGGTTCATTCATCTCACAACTCTGATTTGGCACCTAATTATTTCTTTTGTTCCCGAATATTAAAAACAAAATTGGAGGTCAACGCTCTTGAACTCCTGGAGAAGCTGTTGAAGATGCTTTTGGAGGTAGCCACTTCTGGGTGGCAAAAGTGCTTTTAAATTTAGTTCAAACGAATGCAGAATTGACTTCCAAGGAGAATATTTTGAAAAACAATAAAGTCAATTTCATATTTTATTGAGCGCAAAATATAAAAGGCAACCCTTGTACGTAGCTGTAACTTTAATTTCAGCCTTCCAGTGTCTTATGTTCAGCGTATTCCTTGTCTTCTATTTTAGTAATTACTAGGATTGCAAGAATGTCTGTAATGGTACTGCCCATAATCAACGTGACAGCAAGTGAACCTTTAGCCAATGCAGTGACCTTAATCGACTGTCCTTGGCGTTACAGCAGCCATCGTTCCTTCTGCACTGTCCAGCAAACAGGAGGAGTAGAAGCCATTCTATAAAAGCGCGATCGCATTGCCGATGGTTATAGCAGTGCGCTTGCGGCAGCTTGACAAAGAACTGTCTAGAGGAAGCGGATAAATCGTGAACAAACATGCAAAAATTGGTACAGCATAACGCAATTAATTATTATAAAGAACCGAAAAAACTTTCGTTATTGTGTTGTTGTTCTATCTTAACTTGTTTTTACATTTTTTATACTATATTTCATATTCTTGTTGTTAAAATTCTTTTACTTGCAGTTGATCTTAGCCTGCCTATTGGGCACTGTTGCTTGGGCCACTGAAGTTTATTACACGCCAGCTGCTACTGCCGCTGCAGCTTATTATGCACCGCTCCCCATAGCAGTGCCTGCAGCACGCAGTGCTGCCATTGTGCCATTGGCCTACTCACGCATCCAGGCAGCTGTGCCACTGCCAGCTGTAGAAACTTACAACAGCGTGCAGACACCGGACTCTTTTCAGCAACAATATCGTTCCGACTACAAACCGGTCACCTATGAATTTATACATTGATTGGCAGAAAACACTTGAACGAAAATTCCAAAGGATGTCGTGTAGATTTACGTAAATGCATAAAACCAAGTGAAATAAAACTAAAAATGAAACAAACACTTATTTTTACTTTTTAAGTAGCAGCGGTTTATTTAATAGGCAACTATGGTAATTTTATAAATTTGTTTTCGTTTACTTCTGCTGCTTTTGCCCATACAGTCGATGACTCCTGGCGCTGACTCAATGCAAGCCATGGTTTAATATGGTGCCATGCAGCAGGGGTGTAACAATTTGATGTGTGGTGACCAAGGGTTCCACAATATGCACCGCAGCCGGCAATGCAGCAAGGTGTTCCTCGCGATATGTAGTTAGGATAGGTGCGGAGTGCAGGAACCCAGGACGGGCGAATGCCATGGCAAAGAAGGAAATCAAAATGAGCTGAAATATGAATAGGCGGACAGTGACTGTATTAGTCCTTTCTTGCATTGCAATATTTATGAAACTTACCAACTTAAACATTTTGCTTACTGGAGAGTCGTTGGCAAATATACTTCTAACTGTAAAGTTGGACACTGTTTCAGTTAATGTTGCCTCAAACGGTTGTTCTCTGCGCTTATATACCACAATTAACTGCGGCAATATTAAATTGTTTGTGACACTGGTTGCATATGTTTGTTGCACTTTTGTGTCTTCCAACATGAAGTTGGTTGACAATTGTCTACCATACATACTTTGAAACTCTATAACTATTTTTGATAGTTTTTGAAGTGAAGCCGCTTGCAGTTTTCGGTCAAATGTTGCAACACCAAAAGTAGTATCATGTTCTGTGGCCAGGTATGTGTGATGTGCGTTGAGAATACACATGAGACATATATGCACATTTACATACATACGATTCTCAAGTTGCAGCTATGCAAATTTGTACTTACTCGTGTTTGTGTTACCGAACGATATGCAACGTTGACTTTGGTAGAGTTTAAGGGCAACAAACATATAAATTTTTACTTTAATGTTGAACTCCATCCAGAACTCTAAATATATATTTGTATATAATCTTTAATAGCAACCAACCTTCTTTACTGTCATTTTGTGTATGTTTTAAGTGGATTTTTTTGTTTTACTACTTATTCCGGCCGCCATGGGCAGGTGCATGTTTACCATTCTGTAATGAACGGGTTCATACCACCAAGTGATAGAAACAGTTGTTTCTAATAGCGGTCTTCCCTCGGCAGACAATGACAAACCTCCGAGTGTATTTCTGCCATGAAAAAACGCTTCATAAATCACCATTTGCCATTCGCCTCTCCATTTATGGAACAACATCAAGACGTACTCCACAAGTAGGAGGAGGAGCTCGGCCAAACACGTAACAAAAGTGTGCGTGTAAATTATTTATTTATTTGTTTTTAGGAATTATAATGTCTATTCTGGCCAGAATAAACAAAGAAACTGGCGTATAAGCAGAGCTGCACCACATCTTGAACTCATCAAAAATATCCTTCCAAACTCAAATGAAATAATTTAAATCCAACTTCTTCTCAGTATTGCGAACTTCATCTATGAATGCGAGACCAGGCTTGTAACCGACCATCTAATCGGAAAAATTCGAAGTTTTGTAAACAGATGCCTCCTTATTCTCGAGATGTGGTAGCCAAGTGTCCTCAGTATTGTTAATTTATATACAAAGTGCAACTTGGAACCAATGGCCTCCTCTATCAAATTACGAAAATCGAGGTGAATATGCCACACACTGTGAAAATATATTACGGAAGTCTGCCGACAAATTTTTGATTGGAACCCCTAAGGAAGCCGAAAGAGGGTCCCCTCAAAGCGAACGTAGAGGGGAAATCGTCTGGGTTAATGGTCTCGATGGAACCGAGGTATATCTCGAATATTTTGAATAAATTTGAATAAGTGGTTCTATCCATGGTTTCCCCTACGAAAGCAAACTTTCTGATATCTGCTGATGACATGCAAGGTGGAGTTCGAAATAAACAAGAGTGGGGTCATAAAAATGTTTTTGTTTTGTTACATCCCTAGGTGACTTCCAGTGAAAGTCTTAAGTGTTAGTATGTTAGTGTCATCGATACAAAAGTGAGTTTCGAACAAAGAGCTAAGAGAGAAAAGCTTTTATATCGTGCAAAACAATGTATCGAGGCCAGAGGCGACTATTTTGAATAAATAAACTCGAAGTTATCAGAACTAAGCTTCTGTCGTTTCTATTTTAGCTCACTCTTGCTTATTTTGGACTTCACCTTGTACAACCACAAACAATAATGTTACCTACACCTGTTTTACAGTTCCTCGCAGGTTTTTCGGTTGCAGCTTAAAATCAGGTTGGTGCCAGATAAACGTGAATAAATTAAATTTGCTTTCACTAGAAAACTAACGTCATTAAGGTTTCGTTCAATTAATATTATATATTATAGACTTAACGATATCAGCAAAACTTCTTTTAACAGCGCTGGTGCATTTATGGATGTAACTTTCATGGTTTTCGTCAAAATCCATCTTTCATCAGCCTCAGTAAAAAATTATTTGAGTCCTAGTGATCTTTGTCAACCAGTTCACGGACAAAGTACTGTTTTATGAACTAAATAGTGGAGATGCTTAAATACAGATTCTCAGTTATCTTTTACTCCGAATTACCATTTTCAAGAGCTGAATCGCTATCGAAACGTGCGATTGCTCGATTGCGTATTTTTGGTTCAAATGGTTTAAATTGGGTTAATCTGAAATTGAAAAACGTCAAATGAAGTGCAGAAAAAAGCTTGACGTTTAGGTGTGGTTCACATTCAACATCGGCCCTTCCTCTTCCTCTGCTACCACCAGCTGGTACCGCATCGAATACTTTCAAAGTCGGAGCGTTTGTATCCATTCGGACGACATGACCCAGCCAACGAAGCCGCTGGATCTTTATTCGCTGCGCTATGTCTATGTCGTCGTAAAGCTCATACAGCGCATCGTTCCATCACCTGCGATATTCGCCGCTGGCAACGGGCAAAGGTCCAAAAATCTTGCGCAGAATCTTTCTCTTAAACACTCCAAGCGTCGCTTCATCGGATGCTGTCATCGTCCACGCTTCTGCGCCATACGTCAGGACGGGCATGATGAGAGTCTTGTAGAGTGTTAGTTTTGTTCGTCGAGAGAGGACTTTACTGCTCAGTTGCCTACTTAGTCCAAAGTAGCACTTGTTGGTAAGAGAGATTCTACGTTGGATTTCAAGGCTCACATTGTTATCGGTGTTAATGCTGGTTCCTAAATAAACGAAGTCTTCGAAATTTAACTTTACTTTGCCTAAAATTGCACATGCGGCATTTTAGTGAATGCGACCCAATTATTTTCTTCCAATATCCTAGAGTGAGGGGTGCGCAGACTTTTTTTGTTTGGCCTTTAGCTTTTTTTCTTGGTTACAAGAACCTGGAACTGTAAATTCTTCATTTCAAATGGCATATTCTTCGAAACATATGAATTTTTGGAACAAAACATACCCAACAATCGACCTACGAAGGGTAGGATTATTCAAAACCATACGAAAATCTTGGCTTTTGTACAAAGTTCTTTGTCAGAAGTCCGCAAAGCACAAAAAATGTTATTCTTTTCGGAAAAATGTCTAATAATATCAGCATATGCAGACCGATAGCCTATACTGCTAGTTGCCTTGATTTTGGAGTATGATTATTTATAATTATTTTTGAAGTAAATAAATAAGTTAATCAGCCAATGTTGACGTCATTTGTACCGACATAAGTTATCTTACTTAACAAAGGCAAAAAATCGAAAATCGAATATAGACTACACACGACATTTTATTGGTCACTTTTTCATAACAAACTTCAGATATCTTTCTTTTAAAATAAAGGCTCCTCTAAAATATTGACCTTTATTTAACTCATAAAGGATTTGTAAATTGGCCAAATGGGCCCATAAATACGGTTTCTAGAAATATCTTCACTCCATCTCAACCCTCTCCTCACTATTTAATAATTTTTGTTTGTACGATGTGTAAAACCAAGAGGAGCCTTAGTCAGAGTGGGATTTAACGCCACTAAAAGCACCTAAAGTCCGAGAACGGTTCATCCTACAGGGATACCGATTTGATAATTATGTATGGATGCCGCCGCGAGCAATAAGCTTAATCGTCAGTTGCTTTTGCCTGCTGTTCGTCTTGCTGCATTTTATCAATACGGCTGTTGTTCTTGCTGCTGCGTTTGTCGTCTTCAATCAACGTTGCAAAGTTCCACGATAATATCGTGTTGCAAAAGCTTGCACTGCCCTCCACTTTTTATACGATTCAAGCAATTGTGGGACTAAATTATTTGGCCGTTGGAAACACATCAGTTTTGTTTGCTAGATCGACGCGTTCTTAAGCGAACCGCCTGTTTTGAAAGGCCAGACTTCTTCTCGCCCAAGCATTCCGAGCAATAAGGACTACTAGCCAAGTCTAGGAAATGCAGATATTTTTGGAAAAATCAAGGACTCGTTTTAGGCAGATCCCTTCGTTAATCCGTAAGAACAACCCATTCGCCTACGAAATGTTTGGTGACTGGTCCTATTTTGATTGGCATACAGCTATCGAGGTGAACGTTCTGGCTGTTTGAGTTCCTCTATCGGCTTGGGTCCTTGCGAGCAGTAAAACCTCTTGTATTCATTTGCCCGGATGCTTATAGGCATTTTGACGCAGATTGCATCGTCCGACACCGTCCTATAGGCACATGTGCTCCTCACGCCCTTGTTCTACTGACCTGCAGTACTTTTTTAAGATTACCCTTTTTTGATCCAGCCCAGATTGGAGAGGCGTACAGCATTATAGAGTCCGTTACTGGGGAAAGAATTTTTTTCCTGGCGCCTTGTGGTCTTCCCATGTTCGATAGTATACCCCTAAGCGCATTGTGAACCTTTGTCGCCTTCACACTAACAGCTGTAAGATGTTCTAACGTTCAGGAAATCTCTGGAATCAACATGCATTGAAAGATATTTAATACTTTAAAAACATTCATTTACGCTATAGTTATATAGTTTATTCTTTTTTTTCATATATAATATATTAATTTTTTTATTCTTTTTTGCGCTTATTAGAATGCAATGAAAAAGGCGCACGTTGAAAGATCATTGCGCGAAATTGTTCACGATTTACTCTATGCTTATCAAAATAATTTTCAAGGAACTGTACTAGGTGCGGTTACCACTAAAAATGGCAAAGTTCATGGTAGTTAAATAGTAACCATTGTATGCGACTAATTAATTGAAAAGTAAAAAGAAGAAACGTCAGTACCATTTCGCCCACCCGTTTTCGTTTTATTAACAAATTGAGAGTACCTTTTCAATAGACGGCGAAGCAATCATCATTGCAATTAAATACATGTCCAATGTAAATTAAAAGGCCGCAAGGTAAATGTAGTACAGTGATTAAAACACAAATTGATATACAGTCACTCACACCTTGTTTGATACAGTTAACATTTTTTTGTACATTTTGCGAAAATGGGAAAACAGAGTATGCATAAATGGCAAATAAGCAAATTTAAATGGTAGAATAGCTCGTAATAAGCCTTTCGTTAATGCAAAGAATAGAAGTAAGCATCGCGTGTCCATCAAAATTGAACCCCAGCATTTGGTGGACCGTTCTTTTTACGGACGAGGTGAAAATAAACTTATTTGGACCGGATGGCAGATCTCTTAGATTGCACGATGTCAATGCGGAGCTCAAGCCACAAAATTTGCGAGCCACTATAAAACACGGCGGGGAAAAGTTATGGTTTGGAAATCCTTGTCATCAAATTGAGTTGGAAATTTGACCTTTATCGAAGTAGCAATGAACAAAATATGTTTTGTTTAAAACTTCTGCAAGAAAATTTGGTTCGAAGCGCTAGAAAATTACAAATTGAAGATGACTTTCGCTTTTATCAAGACAATGACACTAAGCACAAATCACAAACAAATGTCCGCACTTTGCCGAAACTCCTGCACAATCAGCTGATTTGAATGTCATCAAAAATTTGTGGTCGGTTTTGAAGAAAATATGACATCTATAACAAATCGGATCTTAGAAAGGCGATACTTGAAGAGTGGAACCAAATTAAGCTAGAGTACACAAGAAATTGGCATGGAGTCACGTAGACTTCAATCTGTCATTGATAATAAAGTATATCCAACAAAGTACTGGGTGGTTGGTTGGTTAAAGTGGTGATTCTTCCAGAATCCAACTATCGCTTCCACACCATTTTGTTGCCACATCCTCATTACCAACATGTTTAACGGTTATTTACAGCATGACTATATCCAGTCTGTGCGGCTTAAGAACCTTATTAGGTTGTTGACGTCTAAGCCAGAAAGTTGTTCGAGACTACCGAACAGCGGTGGGGCCAAGGTTAACATTCTGTCCCACCATAGGGCAGGGCATTCACAGAGGAAATGGAAGATTGTTTCCTTTTTCCCCGGCTGCTTACAACTGTGATAGTATGTACTGTGAGGGATACCAATTTCGGCGTCTTGTTCTCCGACAGACTAAAAGCCAGTTATGACTGGGGTTAGTCTCCAGGCGTCGCGTCGTTTCATGTTTACCAATGTCGACGATTGCTTGTGGTTGCAGGTGGGCTATAACGTCCTGCTAATTTTACATTTCGTCTGGTCTTTCCATCTACAATCCGCGATACGGAGGTATTTTAGGGAAATTGTATTCTTGACTGCTCCGAATGGTGTGAATAGCGGTTGTGCAAGAGCGTTATGCATGGCAGATCCCCCTCTTGCCAGTTCATCTGCTTTTTCGTTACCTTCAATGTTCCGATGGCTCGGGACCTAGATTAAGGTAATGTACTCAAGGTGGTAAGCCTATTCCTACTTTGTTCCACCACTTTAGAGGTTGTTGTATCCGAACCCAGTGCCTGGATTGCAGCTTGGCTGTCCGAAAGAATAGCGAGAAAAGAAAAATCTGCGATTAGTAGCCGACAAGCTTCCCCAATTGCAAGTCCTTCCGCTTGGAAGACACTGCAGGCATTAGGGAGACGCACAGATTTTTCAATTTTAAGTCTATGAGAAAATATACCAGCTCCAACACCACAATCCGTTTTACAGCCATCTGTATAGACTGTGGTATTGAAGTTGTTTAGTAAGAATCCCTTATTTCATTATTCCTTAGATGGAAAGAGAGTAGCAAAATTCCTATTGACTGTTACCGTCGGGACGATGTGGTCAATCTTCACCGAGGTTAAAAGTACTACAAAGTGTTAAATATCATAAAATGTAAAAAATTAGAAATAAATAGTTACTCTTTCTTAACTGTATCATTTAAGCTGTGGCGTGAGTTCTCTGTATGTTTTTTTTTTACACTAGAATGAAAAGAGTTTACACTTTTTTTGTATTTTATGTTGAGAAATGAAATAAAAATCACGACATTTTCACAAAATACTATGAAATATGGAATACTTTACAAAAAATCATAATTGTATCATATAATGTGTTAGTGACTGTGTGCATGTATACCTGGAAATGTAGATGCGTACCTTAAAGATGAATGAACATAATACGTTGTAAGTAGTCGCCAACATCACCTGTTTTGATTGGCACTTCGTTAATTGTTTTTTATGTAATTATGTTATGGCGTGAATGTTGGCGGAGAGAAATATTTTTAGGAAATATCCAAATGCTGAAGGAAACGCTTACATTCTATTTGTATATAAAAGGTGCGTTAATCCGAATCATTGTGCGATGTTATTTGCTTACCCATGAGACGAATAGAAGGGCGAGTCAACAGCAAAAGAGAAACATGTACAAATATAACGGTAACTAATGACCTAACTACAAGTGGTTGTATTTAAAGAATTTTGAATTTTAGTTGCAGTATTGCTAATATCGACATATAACATAATCTTTGCGGCCAGCCACGTAATCTTTTGTAACATACCTTCTATGCAGTTTGTAATCGAGTATCCACTTATTGCCGAAGCCGTGGCGACAGCACAACCGACGGCTTTGGGTATTGGTCGCCAGCTGAATAGTCCCGAAAGTGGAGACGGCAATATTACAGAGATTTTTGAACACTTGCACACAAATTGGCCGATTAACGATTCACTAATTATTTTATGGACAGCAGCGGAAGTTGACTGGAAGTACCTGCCTACAAATGTTTTCGAAGATATCAATCATCAATTAAAGTATTACTATGTCTTGCTTCAGCGTAAGGGCTATTCGCTATATAAAGTCGTGAAGAAAGCGTTATTACCAAGCAAGCCAATCAAAACCGGCTATAATGTGATCTTTAAGCCAATTAGCAATTTTTCAATCAATGTTGGATTCACATTCAATCTTGGGGCAAGTGGAAATTTAAATTTTTTTTGATTACTCGCCTATGCATTTATGTGAGAAAATGAGCGTCAAAATATAAAATATGAATAAAATAAAAAAAATATACATGAAGACATACATACACCTATTTATAATAAATAACAATTTGTTTCCCCAATAATTCGATTTTCTTTTATTTTGTGGTTTTTTGCTACGTCAACTGTTCTATGTGATTTTCCAATGAACAAAAATCGATGTTGACATGCTGAGATTTGCGCGTTGGTTTGGTGGCGTCTGTAAAATCAATTGTCTGTGATTAAGTAACTGATGCCAAATCACCATGGCAAATTTAACGATCGCGCGGGCACGTGCAAATGATACATTTTTATTATAAACGTGTTGAGGGTATGATTATGTCTCGCGCAGTTGCGTTAACATTTCGACCCAGATGACGCGATTTGATACGACCAGTATTTTTGTTATGTTGTTCTCCATCGGGGTACGCATAAATTTCGCCCGAAGCTTAAAAATCTTGAAACGAAGGCAACTCTGTTTGCAAATTACATAGTAACAATCAACTAAAGCTCAATTGGAGACTACTATCGGAACTTAATTTCAGAACGCTCTCAGCCTTGTTAAACGCAGAGCTGTAAAAGTGTGGAGTTATATAGGTAAGTACAAAACTATAAAATGGTTTAACGCTTGGGGTATACCTACATACAAATCAATAGTGACAAAACAATTCATGTAGTTTACGCTTAAGAATTTGACAATAAACAATTCCTAAATTCCGATAGACACCAAAGCCAGATGCCTTTTAAGGAGGGAAACCGGTTTAGGAGGCCAAAATTTTGGTGTTTTTCGAGAATGTTTTGAACAAAGAAGGAATAATCAGGAATTGTTTAAGTTTAGAGGATATTTTATTTATATTTTTAGGTATACTTTTAAATTTTTTTGAAGCTATTTCCGCGGGAGATAATGCCATTAGAGCGTGCTGTCGCCATCCGAGTGTTTTGCTGGTGAGAATTCCTGAAGTTGCAATTTTTTTCTGAAATCAACAGCAATTTTTTTTTATTAACAACATATTTCCCACGAACATAAACCTAATTGTGGTAAAAAAGTATTGAAAATTGCATGCTTTTGAGGCGTTTGAACACAAAATAGTTTTTTGTACCATATTTTTTCATCTATTTTGCTTAAAAAACCATATTTTAAATAATAATATAATCCCAAAATTAGGTTCAATTTTAGAACGATGGGTCGATAACTTTTTAAGCTAGAATGCCCACCAGTTGAAAAAAACTCGTTTCGAGAAAAACGCGTTTAAAATAAAGCAGCGTATCGTAAGCGCTACGGGGCCGCACCGACGGGCGCTCACTTAAGTGCTCATAGCGTCGGGAATAATACGAATTTAGCTTTAAAGTTTTTACCACATATTCTTGAGTAGTTATACTAACGATTTATGCAATAAAAGAAGTCCCCCTTTCCCCCTTTCCCCCCTTTATGACTACTGACTACAAACTTCTCTGAGAAGAAAATACAGGGTGGCTGATGAAAGCCGCTACCAAAAAAAACTGAATAACTTTTTTTCTTTTTAAGTTATCTGTTCCATTTTTGTTTTAATTTGCAGATTGATCTTTAAAATTTATTAAAATGGATAACTGGGACACGCAGACAAGAATTTGGATAGTCCGCCGCTATCACGCACTGGAGTCCGTAGTTTTGGTACAGAGAGAGTACAGGCGGATGTTTGGCGGCGATCCCCCGAGCAGATGGACCATAATGAGACTGGTGAATAATTTTGCTGAGCAAGGAACAGTCGCAAAAAGGCCTTATCATCAAAACCCACCAGTTCGGACGGAGGAAACGATCGCTGCTGTAGCTGCAGCTATACAAAGCAATCCAAGGGTTTCAACAAGAAGCTTATCTGCTCAACTTGGTGTCAGCCGACAGTCTTTGCAAACAATAATGCACAAAGATTTAGACTTATTTCCCTACAAAATTCAAATGGTTAACAAACTGAATGCAGCAGACTTGCCGATTCGCTTGGAATTTTGCCAGAAGATCCTGCAAATGGTGGAAGAAGACCAAAACATGTTAAACTGCTTTTTCATGTCTGATGAGGCCCATTTCGACTTAAACGGTAATGTGAACAAACAAAATTGTCGAATATGGAGTACTTCTAACCCACAGATACTCCACGAGACGTAATTGCATCTTCTTCGCGTGACAGTGTGGTGTGCGGTTTCTTCACGCTGTATTGTCGGGCCTTATTTTTTTGAAGAAAATGGTCACACCGTTACGGTTACTGGAGACCGTTATTTGAAAATGCTGAAAGAATTTTTCTATCCAGAACTACACCGAAAGAGAATTCCTTTCAACTCTGTGTGGTTTCAACAAGATGGGGCAACGTCTCACATAGCCCAGACTGTTATGACAGAGTTGCGACGAAAATTTCCCAATAAACTGATTTCAAGAAACTCCGAATTTCGTTGGCCCCCCAGGTCGCCTGACCTTACTGCACCTGACTTTTTCTTGTGGGGTTTATGTAAACAAGAAGTTTATAAAACAAAGCCAACAAATTTGGATGAACTAAAACAATCCATTCGGGCAACAAATGCGGCTATTCCTGTCGCAACTCTCAAAGCAGCAATGAACAACTTTTTACTAAGATGCCGCACTTGTGTCAACGAGCATGGGGGGCATTTAAATTCAATTATTTTTAAAACTAGTTAAGCTACATTTAATAAAATTTAATGACCTTCAACTTAAAAAAGAAATAAAATAAATGAATTCCATGCACTAAAAAAAAAGTTATTTGAGTTTCTTAATGTAGCAAAATTCATCAGCCACCCTGTATCATGTTGAAAAAATTTCCGACAACTACATTGACTACTTGCTGGGCACTCGAAATTGTCATTGCTGAATAAAAGATACCCAATCTGGGCATGCGGCCTAGGAATCTGGGGAACTACAAGTACAATCGAAAATACTCAGAACAATAATTAATGCTGCTTTGTACGTCTCAAATTAAGATATCCATCGCGACCTGAATATCGTTACATTACCAAAAATCATCCGCAAACGCAGCACAAACCATACGAATACGGACATGCGACAACTGCCATTAACAGAAAGTTGAAACTCCATGCGGCTCAAACGACCAACATCAACTCAGCTGATAACCAGAAAAATTTAAAGATATAATCATTTAAAAGAAATATTAAAATTTATATTATCTTCGGTTTCACTATTTGTATTCAAAACACGGCTCTTCATAACAATATGTGAGAAATTACATCATTTAAATGTCCACCATGAGCTCGTCTACAGGTAAACTCCGCCAAAAACAGTCGATTCATGAATGCCGAATAGTTGAGAACGTCGAGATATCGATTGCTTCCTTAATTCAGCAACACTTTGCGCTACAGCAGCAAAATTCTCAACAGAACGTACAATATGTTGTTCTTAAGGGGGGAGCCTGCTTTAGAAGCTTCAAAAAATCGTTTTTTTGGTTTTTTACATAAATAAGTCAAACTATCCAAGAATATGTCCTCAAAATTTCAGAAGCAAATTCAAAATAGTTTCGGAGTTACAGGAGGAATTGTGAGCAAGCGTCGAACAGGTATACGAGCGGCCGAATCGCTCGAAGTGCGATTTCTCGGTTTTTTATTTTTGCGATTTTTCCTAATCGGCGGGAAAGATATGGAAAAAGTTAAACATCCTATTGAAACGAGATAACATTGATTGTATTCGGAATTAAATTCTCTTCTAGTTGAACCTAAAAAACCTTAAGAAAGTTATGATTAACCCACTTTTTAAACAATCTAAAGTGAATTTGTTTCTCCAAAAAATGAATTTTTTTTAATTAGCGAAATTTCTCACTTTTTGTTTAATTTTCTTAGTTTCACTAGAAGCTATACTATACTAAAATAAAAATTTTTTTGGGTTTTTGGTTTCAGATGAAAAGTGCGACTTGCATCTTTCCCGCCGCACGACACATGCACACTCGAGGCGCCTCGGCAAAATGCTTGTACCAGGCATAATATGACAAATATTTTAATGAAGAAATTTCAGAAGACTGTTGGAATATATAACAATAAAACCAGAAAGTTTCGTTTCAATCGAATATTTCTTTCCTTCCCAAAAAAATCCACGAAAAAATCGATTTTTTGAAGCCTCTAAAGCAGGCTCTCCTCTTAAAGATCAACCATTTTAATAATAAGTTTCAATAATTTTATCGCGTTGTTCTGTCATGTAAAATTGTGCATCTGTTTGCTTGATAAATGCCAAAGATGGCATAAAACAATGTACCGTTTAGAAATTATTCACTACTCACATCTAGGCGTCACTTATGAAAGACACTTTATTTCACGTTCATTTGTGAAATATGGACAATTCTGTTAGAATTATCTCCATACTTGTTGTCCAAATGTCTCACTCAAAGTTCGCAAAAAAAAAAATTAAATTGTTTGCCCTTTTATTATTTCACTAGGGGGATGGGTGCCCTGTAAAACAAATTATGGAGCTAAAAAAAAAATATGTAAAATTCTCTTGCTTTTTATTATAACTGTGACAATATAAATCAAATTGGTGATATTTTTGGAAGTGAAAACAATATGTGAATGATGTAAAACCAAGATTATGGCATACAAAAAGAAAACACCATTGGTTTGACCTTTCTTTCCACTCGAACGTACGAGTATCCTATCAACTAATGAAAATATTAAAAACACAAAAATTCTAATATACCTACGGATACCATATTTTTATTGTCAAAATACTGAATAGCACAAGAAATGGAAAATGGAGAAATGTTAGCTGCAAAACTGGCAAACAGTTGTCAATATTTTTTTTTCTCCATAGGAATTGTTTTGGTGGAATATTTAATTGTTTTTGGTTTGTTTAATTACACTGTGGTACAAAAAAAAAAGTTGCAAAAAAACTTTGGATCGGACATGGTGAGGGTTGTAGCTTATGAAAAACTGAAAAGAATGGTATAGGAGAAATTTCCAATACACCCCCAAAATCTTATTTTATGGCCATAATACCGTTTTTCAGTAGGTTGATGTGAAGAATAACTCCTAACTTCGCCAATTTCCATCCGATTTCGAATTTGCTTTTTTAGTTCGAAAGAACAAAAACAAGCCTTTTTGACAGTGTGTTAACATTTTTTCTGAAATGACAACTGGCGAGACTGTAGACGGAAGTATTTGGAGTTTTTTTATTTTTTCTCTATTTTTTCAACTTTGACATAATTTTTACAATATTATCCGATATTGAGGATTTATTTTAGTACACTGCTGTTATAGTAAATTTAATTTTGCGTCGAATGCGCTATATTTGACTGTAATTGAATTAAAATTAAAAGAGTTGTGTGAGTTATATGATTTGTTTTTTTTTTTTACTAATTCGGTATGTAGGTATAACTTACGCTAAATGGGAATAAGGACGTGTTTTGATGCGTTATTATAGATACGTAATATTTATTGGAGTGTATATGTATACATAAGAGTACACTGTACTGCATACAACAGAACTGGTTAGAACTTACGAAAATATCTGACATATTATAGCACTTTTTTTCAATAGAAATATGAAAAAGCTCCCAAGTGTACCAAAGTTCACTCTGTACATTGATTAACAAAAGAAGTTTGTTATTATAATTTAACCTTATTAAAACGTCAAAGTTTTATTGTTTGTTTCATTAAAATTCAAAAGATATAAATCAAAACGTTGCCAGAAAAGTCAAATTTCTCAATATTCTCCGATGATATGGCATCATCAGACTTATCATAAACCAGATGGTTGTTATTTTTGTAAAACGGACGTAAACGGTCATCATTATAAAACTCGAAAGCACATAAAGTATGCTGATGTTGCAACTGTTAAGAACCCCGTAGTCTTGGACGATATGATTGACTCAACTGCAGGTCATGAACTGAAGGAAGTTGAACTCATTGCTGATGATGATCAAACTGATAACAATAAACCTGATGATGAAGAGTACTTTCCGTCTGGTTCTAAGTTTTCAGAACGAGACATTGTATCAAATTCAGATTTTCAGGATATTTCTCGTGATTTACATATTTCTATCGGGAAGACAATCTGAAACGCTCGCTTCTCGATTTAAACAATGGAATTTAGTTGATGACGACTTCAGATGAATGATGATGATCGAATTTCTTACAGAGAAGTATTCAAAACTGATGAAGAAATGACAAATGTACCGTACCATACTAAACTCCAAAGGGCCGTTTCCAATGCATTTTTAAGTTTGGAACCAGTGCCGTTGTGTACTGCACCGTACCATACCGTACAGTGCTGCACTGCACAATACTCCAATAAATATTATGCGTTTATAATGACACTTGTTATTATTTTCATGCTTCGAAACGCATACCAAATCTCGTAGTAAAAAAAGAAAAAATCTTAAAACCCACACAACTCTATTAATTTTAATTCAATTACAGTCAAATATAGCTAATTCGACGCAAAATTAAATTTACTATAACAGTAGTGTACTAAAAAAAATCCTCAATATCGGATAATATCGTAAAAATTATGTCAAAGTCGAAAAAATAGAGAAAAAATAAAAAAATTCCAAATACTTCCGTCTACAGTCTCGTCAGTTGTCATTTCAGAAAAAATGTTGGCACACTGTCAAAAAGGCTTGGTTTTGTTCTTTCGAACTAAAAAAGCAAATTCGAAATCGGATGGAAATTGGCGAAGTTAGGAGTGATTGTTCATATCAACCTACTGAAAAACGGTTTTATGGCCATAAAATGAGATTTTGGGGGTGTATTGGAAATTTCTCCTATACCATTCTTTTCAGTTTTTCATAAGCTACAACCCTCACCATGTCCGATCCAAAGTTTTTTTGCAACTTTTTTTTTTGTACCACAGTGTTATTACTGACGATGTGAAGAACAGCAAAGAGAAGTAGTTGTTAATTTAATTGCGCAATTTGCTGATAGTGATAGACAGCTCGAGGAAATCGCTAAACGAGGTATACGCATGCAAAATTCGACAATACCTTTTATAATAAGAAATAACTGGTCAAAGCGGATACATGCTTTTTTCTGTAATAAGAATATTAATTATGCATTCCGCAATATCTAACAAAAGTTTTATTATTGGGTTGGCAAGTAAGTAATTGCGGTTTTTTTTTAGAAAATGAAAAATCACCAGAACGAAATTTGGCAAACCAATTTTGACACTGCCGTTGTTTTAAGGCTTCGTCACCATACACAGCATATAACTTTTGATGAGCTTGCGATGCGGTTGTCCCTTTGCGGAAATAAAAAAGCAAAATGTGACGAAAATGTTTGATTTTCCATTTTTCAACGAACGCCAAACGAAAACTCCGGAACCGATCAAAAAAATTTTTTTACTGATTGACAGCTGAACTACCAACTATCAAATAACAAAATGTGTTTTACATTTGTACTATGTCTGCAAGAATAAAAATTCAACTGAAGCCATCTATGAGTGAAATCCGCAATTACTTAGTTTCCAAACCAATAGAATTACATATCTCTAAAAACTGGGTAATCTAAACCTATCATAAGCTGCTTAAAATCGACTGCAAAGTTCCTACTGAAATCTAGAATAAATAAAAACGCGAGTTGATATGAATGTGGTAAAAAATAATGCTAAAATAAAAATGTGCAACAGAATGTCAATCTATTGCTCAAAAATATGGAAAGCTGAATTTCGTTTCAAATGATTTAGACCAAAACGATATTTAATTGATTCATGATTCTGAGTGATATACATATGTCAATTTTTTCACTCACTCAAACTCGCATGAGTGATCGAAATATTCTGACGCATTCGCATTCTCTTCTAATGCGTTTCTTCCATTCAGTAACACCGTAAAGATTGTTCAATAATTTCGAAAAGTGTCTTTATATTTGCAATCAAAAAATCACATCTTCCAAAATAATAACGTGTGATTTAAATCTCCATTGGTTACATTGATTGAACCATCTTACATGACTACTCAGCAGGGTAAGTTTAGATTTTCCAGTTGGGTGCGTGCATACTCGTATGGCTGGAGTGCGCCTCCCATATCCAAATTTATTGCATATATTTAGGCTGCTTGTGACTTAATAATTCGAATTGATGTGGAGTACTATGGAATTGTTTCAGGCGAATCATAAAGTTTACATTAAACTGATGCAACCTAAACTAGATCGTTGATTGTTCAGCTATGAATAAAAAATAAATAAAATAAAACGAATATCCTACTTTTTTTGCGTATGATCCTTGTATATGTATGACTTTGCGAGATAACAGCCGAATATACTGAATAACTTTTAGGCTCTACGCAGTTTCGATTAAAATTAGTTTTAGTAAAAAGCTTTTAACCAAAATATTAGTGAGTTAAAATCTTAATAAAATTTTTATAAATTTTGAAGTTTACTTAAACACACGAAATAAACTGTGAGGTCGTTTTACGCTGTAATTTGTTTTTGTTGTAAATATTATGTTTAAATTAGAGTTCCCTTTGATTTATACATTCCGTCGAAACAGTAAAGGGAATTGTTCAATAAAACGCAATTGTTTAAATTTATTTTGTCGTCTTCAAAATTTATTCAATGACGGAAATTGAATGGGTTCGTTTTTTTATTGAAACAAATACGACTAAAATAAATTATGTAATTAGAAATAATGAAACAATCGAAAATTACAGTTACCAGCATCGTTTACCTTTCTTCAGCACAACGACCCAAAGCATACTGCGCTTATTGCAAGGGAATGGTTGCTTTAAAATGTAAAACAAGTGTTACCCCATCCTTCTCAGAGCAAAGTTCTTAATCCCATTGAGCACTTGTGAGCCCACATTAAAAGAGGATTGCGTGAACGACAGATTAGTGGTAAAAATGAATATGTTAGTTCTTCAATTTTCCTTTATTTCCATATTTTCATTACTGTCCAACTTTATCTTTGAGTTGTAAAATTAAGTTATTGCTTTTCTTACTCGAAAACTTCCAAATAATTTAAATATTACATTATTTTCCACCACGGTTATGTGCTAGGGATCGCAGTTACTTTCTAGGCGAAAAAATGTATACAATTTTTTTATATTTATTTCTATTGTTGTCGCTTCTAAAACCACTTTTTCCGTCAGCGAATTTTTCGCGCTGCTGAATTCGCATCGCAAAATGATCAACAATGAAGCGACGCAAAATATTTGTGCTTAGATAAAAACTTCTTGCTTTAGTAAAATAATTAGTTTTGCCCAATTTATAAGAATTGATGCAGAGTTGGGTTTCGAAATGTGGTTTTATAAAATCCAGCCTACCTAATGGAACCGGCATAGCTAAGAAACTCTTTGTCCAATCCGATTCCATCGAACTATATGCATGGGCTTCTTTACGGAAAATATTCAATAAAATGTATATTTTGAATCAATTTCTGCGCAAGTTAATCAGCTCCAAACCAACCGAATTTACTTTTAGAACTTCTTGACAGCCCATATTTGTTTTCCTTTGAGTTTGTGCTTACTATTTGTCCAAACATTTTCAATTTATTAGCATCAGGCGACTGTAAAAGCCAATCCAACATCTATTTCCCATTTCGCTGTTTCCACTCTACATACCTTCGGCTTCGCTGTGTTGGGATCGTTGCCTTCTTGTAAAATCTAAGGTTGGCTGAACTGAACTGCGTTCAAATTGACAGTAAACAGATATAAATGGCGAAATCCTTTTTCGGAGAAGCAACCCCAAATATGAGTCTTAACTGGATGCTTAACAGTTCATTGAAGTTGTCGATTAACAGCACCACACCACCAGCACCACACCACCACCGACGTTTGCAACCATGCGCCC
>JAYXIM010008637.1:0-18466 GCA_037575425.1 Anastrepha fraterculus | reverse complement strand
CCTTCCTAATACCTTCCTTGCATACGCACTTGACAGCTTTGATTATCAGAATTTGCCGCCCATCATAATTAAACACCACCGGATCCACATCAATCCACCCGTCCACCCCCACAATCGATTGTTTAGCACTGGTTAATATTTAAGTGTTGCGAGGTGCCGCCTAAGCATCAAGCACACACGTATATAAGTTTGGGGACGAAACACGCAAGCACGCACGCATCTATCTACCTGATCAATTCTCCCAGGCGTACTTTACCACTCGGCAGTATTCTACGCCGACCACATTCCTAATCTAATATTCCCATAAATATCAGCTGAGCTCTCTACTACCTCTTTTCAGTTACGTTACGCTCAGTTGCCTTTAGGCGCTGGCGCCGCTGTTATAGCTTTCTTGGGCACTATTTCTGCGGACGTGGCGTCGTCACCACTGGGAGTGACCACTCTTACGCATTTCACTTGCGTCATGTGAATTTGGTTCCCCGCTCAGGGCGCAGGTAGTAACGTTCAATTATAACCATTGAAACTTCGTAATTATAGGTGTAGCTCGTACGTTTTTCTCCTTCACTCACTGTTGTGTGCTTATCTTGGCGTGAAGTTCAACAACGCCCCTGTAGTCAATGAGACTAACTAACAAACTAGTTGATAGCTAACTTGAAATAAGGTATTGTGATATTTTTGTACGATACATAGAAAAAAGGGACTTACTACTAATAAGATGGCAGGAATCTATAGTTCCGCTACCTTGCAAGAAAAGCCACAGGATGCAGCTAAACACACAGGGGGCTAGTTTTGACTTTTCTCCAAACAACTTACACCACCTTGTGGGCATCTAAAGGGTAATCATAATGCGTTTGTATGCTGTATGCTGTGAAATCGGGTTTTTGTTGTTGTATATATATATTTTCCGGTGGTTCCTAGGTAAAAAACTAGGGCTTGTTATAGTTTTAGCAGTTCATCAAGTCTACGCTGTTATTAGAAAATTTCAAAAACTTCGACAATTGTCATAAAAAGCTGAAAACTTTTTAGACAGAATTTCTATAAAAATGTTGGGTATGCAGTTTTAAAGCCCATTCAATTTTTGTTTAGCATCACACCAGTTTAGTGCGATTCAAATTCGCATTGATTTTTGATATATTTTTTTGTTGACGGTGCTACGCATTTTCTTCCACATAACGAATGCTCGCAATTTTTATATACGGAGAAAAAAATTCTCAAAAATCAGCGGAGTTTCCTAATTACTTCAGACTTGCACTTTAGCATAGCAGAATTCAATGAGCTATAAAACTGCATACCCAGAAGTTTGAAATTTTGTTGAATGTGGCGATGTGTACAAACAATTCAAAAAAGAATCTAAAACTTAAAATTTTGAAATTTTTATGAAAATTTGGTGAATTTTGCGCAAAATTCAAAGCTTAGGTTTATATGGTTATTGTTGTATTAAAAACTTTGTTTTTGTGAGTAAATTAAATAAATTGTCAAAACCTTACAAAATGCCTCGCTGCTATCATTGTGAACACAGGTATGCGGCTCTTAGAGGTATTATTTCTTGCTCTCGATAAATTTACCTCATTTTTGTGCTATTACTGTTACGAGTTTGTTACGTTTTTAACCAAGTAAAATGTCTCACAATAATTCCTCTGATTTCGATTTTAAACTCGTGAAATCCAAACACCGATCAGAAAACTACTAAGAAGTACTGTCACCAATTATTCGCAAAAATTTAAAGAATTGGCAAGAGAAGTAAAATAAATGTATTTAATTTTTAATATTTAAAATCGGAAACATCCAAGCCTACGCAGACGATGTGTGCGTATTAATCTCAGGACGATCACTTGAAGTTATATGCAATAAAATCCAGGTAGCTCTAAATAAGATTGAGTATTTTTGCGAATTGCATGGCCTTTCGGTGAATCCTACAAAAAGTACCTTAGTGCTTCTCACTAGGAAACGCAATATGAAAGCCTTGTAGGCCTGTTACTACCCAGATTGAAAGGGGTAACACTGCAACTGTCTTCTGAGGTTAAATATTTAGGAGTAATCCTAGATAGTAAGCTAACCTGGAAGAAGCACGTCGAGCAGAAGGTCTCTCGAACTCTAAAAGTCTTCTGGCAGTGCAAGAGAACCTTTGGCAAGACATGGGATCTAAGACCGGCGATAGTACACTGGTTGTACATCACCCTGATTAGACCCAGTATTATATACGCTTCTGTAGTATGGTGGAAAGCCACAATGGTTAATTCCAGAGTAAAACCCCTAAACAGGCTACAGAGAAGTGTGTGCTTGGGTATCACAGGTGCCATGAGTACATTCTGTACTTGCAACCTCTAGATCTTCAAATTAGAAAGGAAGCAATGAAGGCGGCGTACAGGCTCAAATTAAACGGAGTCTGGGGAAATGAAGTAAGCACTGGCCACTGTCAAATATACCACCAGTTTTCGGAGCGGTGCACACTATTCTCGATGCCGGTGGACAATCGGGTGCCTGTCGTTGGCTTCGGTAAGAAGTATGGCGTTTTGATCCCCGATAGAGATCAATGATTAAGTCCAGAGAACCTATTAACGGGATATCAGCGCACTTTGTACACTGACAGATCCAAAATAAGTGATGGAAGCGGATCTGGATGGTACTTAGACGAAGGCACTAAGTACTCCTATGCCACAGGACAGATGGACACGGTATTCCTTACGGAAGTCTATGCCATCTTGAATGTGGCGTACTGGCTAATTGAGAAAAAGTGGCGGGGCAAAAGTATTGGAATCTGTAGTGACAGTCAAGCTGCTCTGAAAGCCATTGCTAACTCACGCTGCTCTTCGAAGTTAGTCGGTGAATGTAAGACAATACTGAACAGTGTTGCAAAACACAGCAAAGTTAGTCTTATTTTGATGCCTGGACATTGTGGTATTGCAGGGAACGAGTTAGCTGATAAATTGGCAAATGAAAGCTCTGCAAGTATGCCACTAGGCCCTGAATCCTTTCTTGGTGTCAATTCCGCATCGATTGTGAAAGAATCAAACAGGAAAACAGCGATCTTTTTCCTAAAACTCAGCGGAAAGGGCCTGAGAGTACTGGTGGTCACGATGAATATCTTCGTTTGGGACGTACCAAGGTGCATTGGTTATAGGTCTGAGTATTTTTGACTGTAGTCGTTGAATAATGTCAATGCTACTTTTACTTGCAGTTCCCCAGATTTCTATGACGTATGCCCAGATTGGCACAATCACAGTTTTGTATATAAGGGTTTTGTTCAGCAATGACAGTTTCGAGTGCCTGCCAAGTAGCCAGCATATTTGTCGGAATCTGTTTTTTTACCTCATTTCTTTTCAACGTGATATGTTCTTTCCAGAGAAGTTTAGAGTCAATAGTCATTCCAAAGTGTCTTGCTTTGGTGTCTATTGGGATTTGTGAATTGTTTACTGTCTGATTGGTGTATCCTACTTTCTTTTTAGAATAAACTACAGTGTTTTGCCACTATTGATTTGTATACCCCAAGCATTAAGCCATGTTAGTGTTTTGGTCAAAATCTGTTGTAACTTGTTTGTTGCTGCTTCTTAAGGTTTTATGAGTTGCCAATAGGATGGTGTCATCTGCAAAGGTTGCTATCATGTCGATACTTGCAGGCAAGGGAATATCAGCTGTGAACATCACATATAGTACAGGTCCTGGTGCACTGCCCTGAGGTACACCGGCTTCGATGAGTTGACTGTTAGAGTATTTGTCTCCGTATTTCACGTAAAAGTATCTATTTGTTAAATAGCTTTTCATTAACAAATAGTAGTCGAGTGGAAGATACTGTTTAAGTTTAATTATTAAACCCTTGTGCCACACGCTGTCGAAAGCTTTCGCTACATCAAGATACACAGCAACGCATGAATTTCTGTTATCAATTTCTGACCATATTTTATTTGTTACTCTATGTACCTGTTCTATTGTTGAATGTTTTCTACGAAATCCGAATTGGCGGTCAAGTATAAGCTTCTCAAAAAGTTTGGATAATGATGGTAATAAACTAATTGGTCGGTATGAAGAAGCTTCAGAGGCGCCTTTATTAGGTTTGGGTATTGCGATGATTTCAGCAACCTTCCAAGGCAGTGAAAAATACTTAATTCGTAATGCTGAGTTAAATATATTTCTTGGGTAGAGAGTGGCTTTGTCAGGTAACTCCTTTAGAATCCTTCCTGTGATTCCATCATATTCTGGGGATTTATTTACGTCAATTTTTGTCTCAATTGCTATTCGTATTTCTTTCGAAGTTATTTTCTTGATTGGTATATTTATGTTATTTGTGAGGTGATCATGAAATTCCGAGTTGCCAACGTCTTGGTTATTATGTTGATTTATAAATATTTTTTTAAAATGATCAGCGAGAATTTTTGCTTTTTCTTTTGGTGTTTTCGCCCAAGATTTGTCCTAGTCCTCAACCCCGGTGCATAACTGCGTTGCCGATTTTTTTGCAGGCCTTCCATAGTGTATAGTTGTAGCTCTAGCAGCTCCCAATGATGCGATATATTTTTCAGTGTTAGTTATAGAATAGTATAATATTTGTGCTTCTGTGAGTTTATCGGCCCTTCAGTGAACGATGGCTGCTTGATCGCCGCAGTGAACGCTATAAAACTAACTATTGGTAATTTTTTCAGCAATTGATCATTTTTTCCTGCTGGGCATACGCTCTTCTCCAGGTTGTGTTAAACGTAACCTTTTATGTATTGTACGTATGTCACTTTGTCACCACCGAATCACCGTTATTATTTTATTTAGTTATTTATAGTGCGAGTGAAATTTTTTTGAGTGTCGACAGTTTTTCACCTCTGTAACAGTAAGACTTTTTTATGTCTGAGGCAATGGCTGCTATTTTAATTATTAATTGTATACGCGTTGTTTGTGTATGTAGGTGTGGAAGTGTGTATGTAAGCAGAAGTAAATTATAGATTCCATTAGGTGTTGCGTACAACAGTTTTTAGCTTGCACTTGTGAGTATGTGTGTGTGTGTGTGTATTTGCGTGTAGAACAAAATTAATTTTGGTAAATTTTGTGTACTATTTTTCGATTGTCGGCAATGAATTAAAAACAAATTATAAAATAAATAAAATATGAAACAAGAGTAAAAAAATTAAATTAAAAAAAAAATTAAATGAAAAAATGTATAAAAATTAAATTAAAAAATATAAAAAAATTTAATGAAAAAAAAAATTAGAAAAAAAAATACAAAAATATTTCAATAAAACATGCAACTTTTTAGGAAATAACAATCGGTTCACCTGACTCGAAAAAAAAACAAATATTAAAAGCTAAAATTGCATTGAAATAAATAAAATTAAAATAAAACAAACAAAATTGAAAATAATTGAATTAAACAAAGAAGGAAAAAAATAAGAAATAATAGGAAAAAAATAAAACAAAAAATAAATAAATAAAAAGCAAAAAATTAAAAAAAGAGAAATAAAAACGCAAATACAAAAACAAAAAACAAAAAAAAATATTAAATAAAAATATAATGACAAACTTTCTTTAGAAAATAACAATCATGTTCACTAGGTCGTACCACCTTTTTTTATGTTTTTTTTTTAAATTTTATTTGAATGGTGGAATGAAAATCCACAAAACGCCAGGGTATTCCACCGCCTGTCAGATCACTGGGGTGTAAGGCAATGCTAAAATTCAATTCAAACTTCGGCATGGAACTGTACTTGCCTGTTCCGTTACCACGGCAGCTCCCTATTTCTACTTCAAATTATTTTTCGAATTGAGTTAAATTATGTTTGTTTGTTTGTTTGTTTGTTAACAGTAATAGTAGCCCCGCCAGTGTCGGGCATATCACCGGTCGTCTTCGTCTAGCTCATCAGAGGGAGAGGGGTGTTAGGTGAGTCGGTTTTACGGGGCATGTGAAAAGGTGGTTAGTGTCGTGCGGAGTGCCTTTACATTCCGGACATATGTTTGGTATGTCGGGGTTGATTCTGGATAAGTAGGAGTTTAACCTGCTACAATATCCAGAACGTAATTGTGCCAGTGTTATGCGTGTCTCACGAGGAAGCTGGAGCTCTTCATCTGCTGTAGGTGGTGGTAGGACTCCGATTACGGCATTCACAGGACGGGAGCTTAAGTAGGTGGTGACGGTCTCCCGGTGAATGTCGTTTATTGACTGTCTAAACACTGTCCGGTCCAGTAGATTTAGGTCAGTTTGTCCTGGATTTTGTCAGCGTAGTCTAAGAGATGTCTCCTGACGTGCCTGGGAGGCGGCTCAGGCTCAAGCAAGTGTCTGCAGGGGTGAAACCTGCGGTAACATGCCAGCAGGAACTGCTTGCTGAGCAGTTTGTTATGCTCCATTACTGGAAGAATTTGTGCCTCGTTGTGTAGGTGTTGAACCGGGGACATCAGGAGGCAACCGTCGCTGTCCGAATGGCAGTATTTTGGCATATCTGTAGCTTTATCCTCTGCGTGTCACTAGTTCCAGGCGACCAGACAGGCACTGCATAGTTTAGAAACCAGCCGACCAATTGCCTTAAATGTCGATAGCAACAGTTCTTTGTCTTTGCCCCAAGTGCTGCCGGCAAGCGATTTGAGGACCTTGTTGCGGTTTTGGACTATAGTGGCAATTGCGGTTGTGTGCGCTGAGAAGGAGAGCAAACTGTCAAAGGTTACACCCACAATTTTGGGGTTGTTTACCGTTGGAATTCCCATGGCAGCCGGTTCTACGTTACCGGAATGACTCGGGTTTTTCCCGACCAAGGGCTGCCGCCCCAGTAAACTAGCCCTGTCCAGTGAACAGCATTAAATTATGTTTACTTCAAATCGCTCATCTGATATTCATTGAACAAATTTTATTCAAAAGTATTTATGTGCTTTGTATCTATAGAGGAATGAAATTAAACTCCAAACGCTTGATGAACAAGCCTGCATTTTGTTAGAATTTTCTTCTTCAATTTGAAGAAAATTAACGTAAGAGCGAAAGGGCTTCTCGATCAACTTCTCGTCAACAGCATAGAAGTGCTGTGAAACCAAAAAAAAATATATATAATCTTGCCCACAGTTAATTGTTGTTGTTGCTTATTGTTATTTTCAGTTCTGTCTTTCTATACAAAATAGTTGACAACTCAATTTGACTGTTTTCACAAACTCGCCCGCACCTTTTAACTGGGCGACTTTGGGCTAACACAAACTACCCTCTCACAGTGGCTCTCAACAGCCCGAGCACCGCCTAACCGAGCAACACAAAATGGGCCATTTCGGGGACTCGTGGGTAATCTCAGACGAGCATAGAAGCAGACTGTTTATATTATTTAACTTCTGTTAAGAACGCAAAACCTCAATAAAATCTGTTGATTTTTTGCTTTGATCCCCTTGCATGCCATTCTGCTACTATTTTAGTTTTTACGTAAAACAGTTTGAGCGGTCGCTCCATGCGGAGTAGGTTTAGTCAACTCTGACCCTTTGAAGCAAAGAAACGTACAATTATTACTGGCCCTTTATTCTGTAAGGAGCTTCCCATCCAACTTAAATTCAAGCTTCCGTACCACTGTAGTTTTTCCAAGCGGAGGTATCCGCAATTAAGGAAGCAGTGGACTGGTTGCTTACCTCGGTAATTACCGTTAAGAAAGTAAATATTTACTCCGATAGCCAAGCGGCAATTAGGGCCTTGGGCTCGTTGTTTGTGCGTTCGAGATTGGTCGGGGAATGTCTGGTTTCTATCTCGATTGCATACGAATACTTCGACATTAGGCTGGTTTGGGTTCCCGGTCACAGCGGCATAGAGGGAAACTGCTGGGCTGATGAGCTGGCTAGACAGGGAACTTTGGAGACGGTTTCGTCGCGAAATGAGAGAATTGGGGTTCTTAGCGAGCGCTGGGCTAGTGCACACACGTGCAAGGTCGCGAGATCCTTCTGGGCTCGAGGGAACTCCTAAGACTAACAAAGGCGCAGCTCTCGAATTTGGTGGGTATCCTTATCGGACATTGTCCGTTAGGTGTTCATGCGGTGAGACTTGGGATTGCCTCAAGTCCGTTCTGCAGAAGTTGTCTGGGGGGCGAGGTGGAATCATCTCAACACCTTCTTCTCAGTTTCCCTGCTCTCGTCTGGCAAAGATTTCGACATCTGGGCTCTAATTTTTTCGCTACGCCTGCGGATATAGCGGGTATAAATATCATAAATTTGGTGAAGTTCATCAGTAGCTTGTTGCGGCTAACTACGAACGCAAATCAGCCACCGTCGGCGTCGTCGTAAAATGCATGGTCATCATCGTCTCTAATCCCACGGCTCCTTCTTCCTTCCAGGTATTTAACCTAACCTAACCTGCTGTCCCTTGGAACTGATTTTTATTGAAAATCGGTAGTGATTTTTATTAAAGCTAAATAGTAATTTTTATTAAAAATTAGTGGTGATTTTGATTAAAAATAAGTTTCTTCTATTCGCTAATGTTACCTTAAATTCAGATCCGCAAGTTTCTGTCCCAATTTTCTCTTCATCTGTTAGCTTCCTACGACAGCTGCGTCTAAAAAAGCACTAGAGAATTAAAAGAAAATAGCACTCCAATCGAAAATTAAAACTCACGAGCGAATTGAATATTAAATTGAACATTTTTCATGCTCTATATTTTATATATATATATATGTATATAAATATACATATATACGTTGCTTGCTATCGGAACATTCGCTTACACATCATCGATAACACCACAATTATATTGAATTGTGGCAACAAGTGACTTTTAACGGTACTAACCACAACCAACACCGAAAATTACATGGGTCGCCTAACCCACAAAACCATTTTGCTCTTGCCCATTCATGACATTGCCCCCACAAAACAAGCATTGCATTCCAAATTGCATTTACCAAATTTTCACTTCACTCATTCAAAATACTGTTGAAAATTCTGCTGTGTGCCAGCGAGTACATGAAGTGCATGGAGCATGGAAGGCGGGAGCGGTGTTTAAATGTTGTGAAAATTATGAAAATTATATGTCTCTAACTTAATTGCATTTGCATGAGCCCGAAAGCGGTCAGCTGCAACAAAAACAACAACCACATATTAAACCAAAAATTAAATATTAAAAATACTAAAATGCTGAAATACTAAGCTGGGATACTACATAATTTTGCACCTGCCGCTGTTGTTGTTTTTGCTCGTTGTTCGCTGTTCGCGCGCGCCACCCACGCAACTACCGCGAAATGCTTCAATGCATCGATGAACAAACATTCGCATGAAAATCATGTGCATACAAATGTGCGTATGTATGTTCGTGTGTGTGTGACTTTATAAATATGCTATTATATACATTTGAAAAAGTATTAATTTTAAATAGAAAATCATGTCGTGTGGTTTTGCGTGGATTAACTAGTAAAATTTTATTTTTTTATGGTTTTATTGAAATCATTCACTTGGAACGAGCTCAGGGCAAATGAATCGTAAACACGACTCATTAAGTGTTTAGTTAGAATGCTTGAAATACTGTATATGCAAATGTGAAAATAAAATAAAGCATTGAGATTCCTTTTAATTTTAGGTTCTTACCGGAATTTGTGTTTTGATGCAGTTAACATTTCTTAACTCTCCTACTGCACAAACAAATTATTGATAAATAGAGAAGTAACAGCCAATAACTCTCTTTGCTGTAAGCAAATCAGTGTCGCTATAGCATTAGTTCACATTAAACTTCTGTTTCCGTTTCGGAAAACAGGCCCTCGCCTCATTTGAATTGGTGTTCTTGGTGTTACTTTAAAATCGTATAAAACGGAAACGAAAAATATTTTTTATTTTTGTTTTGAGTATTTTATTTTCTCATCCATTGTTAAAAAACCAAACATTTTTTTTTTGCCATGTAAGGTTCGTTCAAAAAGTTGTGAGCCTTTAAACAAGGTCTTCGAAAACAAGTTATGTCGCTGGCGATACGGATTCCGGGACTCACAGGTGTTTGAAAACAAAAAAAGGCAAAAAGGTTCTTGTTCAGTATGAATGCCGTTATCGGGTGAACTACGATCTTTTAAAAATTAAAATTGACAATATGGCGGACTTTCAAACATGGAAAACCCTTGTCGACCCTTTTTTCGATTTTCAAGGTCCGAAAAAGATACTAAAAATTTTTTCCCCCGAATACGCATAGTTCACAAGTAACGACATCAATTCTACGTCATCTAAATTTTATTTCATCAAAATCGGTTCGGCGGAACCGGCTATATCTGTGTCCATTTGAAAACCATTTTTTGGAGGCTGACAATTTTTGGAACAAACCTTGTATGGTAAAAAAAAATTTTTTTTTTCTTTTTTAAATGGATCAAAAAATAAAATATTGAAAACAAAAATAAAAAAACTTTTTTTCGATGCCGTTTTACACCCGAAAAACACCACTTCAAATGAGGCGAGGGCCTTAAATGTAACAGAAAAATGTTAAGAATAAAAAGAGCAAGAAAATGGCTTCAAATAAAGGGTGGTTAAGTTTCAAGTACCGGTGTTGGTTTTGAATAAAATACAATTTTTTTCGGAAATTATTGTCATTTCTCTTTATTATGATAATATTGGTATGGCTCAATTACGTATGGAACAAAATATTGGACAAATGACCGCCGCGGCCTCGGCGGCGCACCTACATCCGATGGTTCAAATTTTCGATGACGGTGAGGCATAATTGAGGTTCTATGCCGTTAATGTGGCGAATTATCTCTTGCTTTAGCTCTTCAATTGTTGCTGGCTTAACAAAATAACTCAAAGAAAGAAGTCCAACGGTGTCGTTGACGTTTAGGTGTGGTTCACATTCAACATCGGCCCTTGAAATTTAACCACCCTTTAGAATGCAGTGACATTGTCGAAATAAGGTCTCAAATTTTCTCATGTTGCTAAGTAAACTTTTGAAATGTGCACGAAGTAATTTGATGCTATTTTCAGTGAGTTTTATTATCTAAAAATCAATTTTTCATTTCTTTACTGCCATTTAAAGCAATATAGCTTTTGATTTTCCTCTTTAATCTGTTATCACGTAAAATCATTTGTCTGCATTGTCATAAAGTACCGCTATCAGATAACCCAATATCAGTACCACAAATTGTCATGACACGCAAATGTGCTCAAATTTACTCAAATTTCTCAAAGCGTCTGCCCCTCCACATTTTTCGCTCTCCTCCCACTTTTTCGCTTCATCACTAAATTCGAATTGAAATGTCGCCTATGAAGAACCCATTAAATAATAAATAAATTGTTGTTATAGTTTTTGAATTCGTTGATTCAGGGAGATAAATCACAACAATAACAATCCCCTGAATAACACACACACACATCTACAAGTACTAAAACATTGACGGCGCGGTGTTCGCTCAACCGGAAGGTGTAATTAAATAATTTATTTTCAAGCAATAAATGTTAATTTTTGTTATATCTGTTGTTTTTGTTGTCATGTCTGTCGTTTCCATGTATTTAATTCAGCATTCAGCTGTCAGACATTTACGACTCCATGTAAGCACTAAGCTTTTAAACTTGGTTGCCAAAATTTGTTGGCATTGCTTTGTCTGAGAGAATACGCGCCGGAGTGAGTGAGCGCGGGTGAATGGGTGAGCGGACAGCGAATGGTAGTTTGTAGAGCGCATAAAAGCAAATATTTTCGATTTCGTCAAACTTTTGTTTGATAAGTAAATTTGTTTGCAAAACTTATAAGCCAATTTAACTTTAATGCAAATTGATTTAGGCAAATGGGTGAAGAAATAAAAATTACGGTTTTTGTACGATTTTGGAGGTAGGATGATTGGGAAGTTATACGAAATATTTTAGAAATTATGTATAAGTATGAGGTATAAGATGAGAGGGTTTGAAGCTTGAAATAAATATTTAATTATCTATTCCAAATGTAAAGGTTTTCAATAGAACCATAATATGAATTTTGCAGAAAAGGAACAGAATAGCTGTGGCATTTCGAATGAAGTGGCTACACATCTTGAGTTAATTTTTTCTTGTGCGATTATAAGTTAAAAATATGCACTGAAAGATTCTCATTTCATGTGTGTGAGTAGCTTAAAATGGACTGTATTGGCTAATTTTGACCTGAAGCTTTGATATTTTTGGTACTTTCGCAACAGCCCATAAACATTCAGTAGTAAATACACTGACTCAAATTTGTTCACTATGACACATAGAGGGTATCTGGTAGGGTAAATGTTACTACCAAAAACCAGCGTAAGTTTTCCTTAAAGTTCCGGCCAGTTTGAATTCTTTGGAAGAGAAAAAACTTCAGTAAAATCAAATAATTTGAGACTTTCTTGTTCGTGAACTTCATCACTATAAAGCGCATATTTCAAACGATATTTTCACCATGCCAAATTCGAAAAAAATTAACAGTGCGTTCGTATTCAAACACAAAATGATTTGTCATTATAGGAAAACCCAGATAAATATATCTTGCCGTGCGATTGTCACTGCGTATACTTTGTGGCTAGTTATTTTGAAATGATTTGAATGTAATTTTTTATTTGGTTATTATTTAACTTAGAGTTTTTCTAGATGGGCGCTTTGCCTCATATTATTTATATAGGCTTGCCATCTTTTTTTAAATTATTGGCAAAATAAATCAGGTATAAAAATATGTACACCAAGTGAACCGGATTTTTTACAGCGGTAATCGAGTAATATGGGTTTCGAATTCTAAAGTTTAGAGCAACTCAAAGGTAAAAATATATTTAAAAAGGGTTGCCATCTAATTTTATATCATAAAACGTGCACACATTTTTTTTTAATTATTTAAGAAGTAAGAAGTCGTAAAACGGCATACTTTAAGTAGGTAAAGAGAGGTAAAAGGGTAAAAAGGGATATATTTCACTACTGCCAGGACTCAAGCCGCTCACCACAAGTAGGAGGAGGAGCTCGGCGAAATGCCTAACAGAAGTGTACGCGCCAATTATTTATTTATTTTTATTTTTTATATATTATATTAAAATAGTTTTTTTTCCTGAAACTATTTGCATAAAAATTATTTAAATGAAATACCTCTAAATATGGGTTTCGAATTCTAAGAGTTTAAGGCAACTCAAAGGCAAAAATATTTTTAAATAGGGTTGCCATCTAATTGTATAACATAAAACGTGTACTTAATTTATTAGTTCATAATAAAAGCGTGGAAAAAATTGCCAAAAACATATCCGTGTTTTTCTGTAATAATTTGCTTAAGGTTGCCACCTATTTTTATATTGTTTAAAAATTGAATGAATTCCCAAATATGATCATGGAATATGTCATGCTTTATAAAACGCTAATGTGCGAGCATATTTCTGAAAACGGTTGCCCCTTAATTTTGTAAGACAATTTTAATATATTTAACTTTTTAATTAAACAACTCAAAAAATGTTTCTGCTTAGTTATAAAACAGGTGGCAACAATTCCTGACATTATTTGCATAATGTTGCCACCTATTATTATCTTGTTTAAAAATTGAATGCATTTCAAAATATGACGATCGAATATGTGATGCTTTATGAAACGCTAATGCGAACATATTTCTGAAAAGGGTTGACACTTAATTTTGTAAAACAATTTTTTAATTCAATATTAGTTGATTCATTACTTAAAAAGCATACACTCAGCATCTACTCAGATATTTTTCCTGGAATTATTTGCATAAGGTTGCCATTTAATTTTGTAAATTAAAGTTTTTATTTAACTAATTATTTAAAAATTAAAAACTATTTAAAAATTAAGCGACAGTCGGAAGGTGCTCTAATATAAAAGTATTGTTGGACAGGGTTGCCGACTATTTTTTTTTGTAATATCAAATGCGTAAACAATAATGGAAACGCACGGCCTTACCGTTAATTGGTTTATTATTGATATAAGAGAAATTCGTATGTAGAAAATACACTGTATAACAACATTTTTTCATTTGTTTTTTTTTTCTTAATTTTTTTTCATTTGAATTTTTTATAAAAACAACATAAAGCTTCAAGCTTAATAGAAAATTCAGATAATTGTAAAAATTCAGCAAATATGCATCATAATTTCAAACTCTTTTTTTAATAAGAAAATTATTTAGAAAAATTGTATAACAACATTTTTTCATTTGTTTTTTTTTCTTCATTGTTTTTTCATTTGAATTTTTTTTTTTAAATAACTTAAAGTTTGAAACAGTTTCAGAGGTTCAGAAAATTTGCTTAAAAATATCAAACTTTTTAGCAAAATTTCGGATTTTTGTTACAAAATTTCTAACATTTTTTAAACAGAAAATTATTTATGTTTTTTGTTTTTTAATTTTTTATAAAATTATTGTTTTTGTTTTATTTAATTTTTTATAAAAATAACTTAAAGATTCAAACTTTATACAAATTTTAAGAAATCCAGCAAATTTGCAACAAAATTTCAAATTTTCTTTTTTAATCAGAAAATTGTTAAGACAAAAGCTTTTTTTTATTTTTTTTTTATTTAAAATATTTTTTAACTTCAAAAACTTTGTAAAAAATTTTAAGAAAGTCAGCAAATTTGCATCAATATTTCAAACTTTTTTATTAAAATCTCGATTTTTCGTGGCTTTAAAGTGACTCAAAAAATCGCATTGATTTTTGACAATTTTTATTTGCGGTCTTGAGCATTTTCTGCATATAAAAATGTTTGGGCATTCGTAAAATACGATTAATAATATTATATTAATTCAATTCTGTTTAAAAGTTTAAGTTTTTGTTTCTTAATTAGATTATAGTTTCAATTTTTGTACTTACTTTTAAGAAATTCAGCAAATTGGCTCAAAGTTTCGACCTTTTTTTTATATAGAAACATTTCGAATTTTGGTGTTTTTAAAGTGGCTCGAAAAATCGCATTTAGTTTTGACTCCATATAAAAGTAAAATTTATTTATATTTACTTACGAGCAGTTGTCAATACGAAATTTTGCTATGAATTCTGATTAAAAACATTTAAATACGTCATAGAGTTCTCATGTTTCAGTATTGTATCCAATATTTATATAATTAATAAAGAAAGGAATATTCGACCAAACCTCTAAACGCCAAGGAACTACCATTTTATTTGCTCACGTGTGGCGTACAACCCATTCACTTAGCAAACACTACACGAATCCTTGTCAATAGTTGTGTTAATTGCTTTATAAAGTCACGAAGGCCCAGCAGTCATTCAGCCAGCTAAACGCCAATTTCGATGTGCTGAAAATTACCAGCACACTGAGCCTTTACAAGTACAAAGAACCCACTCAAATGAGTGAAAAAATAAACAGCGAGCTTCTGGGTAGTTGAACACGTGCACGATTGATGGTCTCGTTGTTGAAGATATAGAGCCTGTTCATAGGTACATTTGTTTATTTATATTAGTGTTGTCCTTTCTGCTAAAGAAATACGCACACACACACACACACATCAACAAAATATGTTGAAATTAAATTACCAAATAACCGCAATATTTAATTTGCTAAACATGTGTAAACAACCGGCCGACAACATTTTACGACCTTTTCGCCCACCCGCACTGCAATCAAGCCGACGAGCACTTAAGGCACCACTACCCTCTCTCGCCCTCTCTCTTCTCTATCTGTATATCCCACTTTATCTTGAATGCAATTGTGTTATATACTTCGTTGTTATTTTACACCATACCTTTTATCTTCTGGCCCTGCTTTCCATGTTGGCTTTTTGCCTTCCGCTTTGCTATCTGCCGGCTGCTGTCAGTTGCAGCAACATTTTGTCGCGGCAAGGCGCAAATTACAAATAATTGTGGTTTCTCTGTAGATTGAGCTGCGGCTCTGTGCGTATTGTGGGCAAGATGCATTACAAAGGATAGCTGTGTATGTGTGTGTGTGACTATGTCCTTTCATCAGTTACTAGCGTCAGAGTCGACGTTAGTTTCTAAACTTTACCCTCCCATTAACTCCTTTTTATCTCCTCTTATCTTCGCCTTCGAAGGCTGTACAGCATTTAACATATACACACACACTCGCAACCTTGCATTCATGGACATCTACAAGAGTGGCAAATGTCCTTGCTCGCATTGTTGTGCTAGCCTAACTGCCATGCCAAGCCAAGTCAGGTAAGGCAATCAGGCGATTTGTGCCACCTGATATCTGTTTGTGGCAATTATACAATTTAGTTGAAAAAGGAAGTTGACATTTTCTAAGGTAACTACTTGCTGCGTTCCTTGTTTTAAGCACACACACACACATACACATACATACATAACTATAGGATTTGCGAAGATAACACTGAAGTCTAAGAGTAAATGCGAAGCAGATGCTTGGTTTCAACTATCTTGTTTTTATTTGTTTGTCCAGCAGATTGCTGCTTTCAATCTCACTCACGCCTCCTTTGCTTTTGCTCTAACATTCTGCTATGTTTTCCTTTCGTCGTTGCTGTTTTTCTTCCGGATAACAATTTGTACAAAAGGTTTGTGAATAGTAGAGATTCTTGCAAATATATTTCAGTCTACATTTTTTGCATATGCCGTCATGGTAGTAGGTTGCAGAAATGGAACAAACCGCGTCGGATTATACTGGCAAGAAATATAGAAAATGGTAGGGGTTTTCATATCTGATTTACTGGAGCAGAAATACCAAAGAAATGCAATTCAGAAGGCTGGCAAATCGTTGAAGGATATAGAGTTTATCTTAGCTCATTCCGTTTTTCCCATTAGTGTCGGTTCTATTACAAATTTCCCATTAGTGTTGGTTTTATTCCAAATTTGTCGGGTACTAGAAATCGTCACTGATCCATCAAAATTCTAGATCAGATCCAGAGCTTAGAATGGTTTTGGTCGAGTTCTTTTAATCGGAATTTGTTTCCGAACTAAGTTTCTTGGCCCCCATTCATTCTATGCGGAAACAAAATAGTACCCATCACAGTAGTTTGAGTTTTACTATTGCATCGAGTGGAGATGTGCTTGGCTATCTTTCGGTCATCTATAATGATCATGAAATCAAAAGCCTTGAGCAAGCATTGGCAACTCTCCGAGATGATTTTTCTGGAAAAAGTATTGTTCCAAGCACCATCTATCTTTCGTAGGTGACGTAAAATTGTAAGTCACTCCGTTTGTATTTAGAACAGCAGCTAATTAAATTAAATTAAATTAAACTAAATTTTCAAAGTAGTTTCCATATATTTTTTTATCACGTAAAACTCTCGCCAGAGTATGTAGTTCCCATCCGAGGCTTTGTTTAGTTTTTCATTGAGGTGGATTTTCACGTGGCGGGTTCCAAACCCAGCGCACAACCAAATATGCTGGGATGTTTCGCCATCTCGCAGTAGCCCGGCAGTTGTGAGCTGCTTGGACCGTATGCAGAAGAATCGTCTTGGTCACTCCCAAGCAAATGGCAATCAGGAACTTTTCCCACTTGCGTGGACTTCTACACATGGAACCATTCTCCAAAAAAAAAAAGTAAAGCCTTGTCGAGCAGACATTCTTAAGCTTCAGAGCGTCGTTCAGAGCGTCGTAACTAAAATCGAAAAAATGGGACCCTTGAACTGACACTAAAAAAAGTGGACGTATGCAAAAAAAAAATTGAATTTTTTATTAAATAATCTGGCTAATGAGACTGCCACGACACTTGGGAGATTCGTTCAATCAGTCGTTGTTCGATGCCAACGAAGTTGATTTTTTTTTCGTTCACCAACACGATCTCAGTTTTTTTGTAAACACATCTTCAGAGACATCAGCCCGTAAGCTGTTCTGTAAAATTTGATCAGAGCAGAGCCATTTACAGGGATTTAAGGGGTTAGGGGTAGTCAGAATTTTCACAAAATCGATTTTTTTTTTTTTGCATTTTCTTAAAGTATAATGTTTTAAAAATATTGTGTAAAAATTTAAAGTGAATCCGACAAATACTTTTCAAGTTATTCAACAATTAACAAAGGGCGCTCGGCCGCTCCGGAGCCGATAGCAAAACTTTAAATGCGTTTTTCTCAAAACTATGGTTTTCAAACTGGTGAACACTGTAACTTAAAAACCGCTACGTAGATTTCAATAAAATTTATACAGCTTTTGAAAAACATAAAAAACTTGTGCCTGATCGAAGGATTTTTTTTTTTCAAAAATTTCGATTTTTTTTTAACAATTAACTGTTGGTTTTTCTTTCTAAAATCTGGAAAAAATTTTCTGAGGCCGCCATTTTGTTCATTTTGAAAAAAAAAAAAAAAGCTTCGATCCGGCCCGAGATTATCTATTAATAAAACTAATTTCTCTTGTCTGATTGGTTTTGGATGAATCTGCAAGGACTTGTGATGTTCACCGCAAGGGACTTCTGGAGAAACGGGCTTCACACAAACAGCGATAACTTTTGCAATTATTAATTTTTTTTTTTGAAATTTTGGTGAAGTCAAGTTAAAACATGATGTTTTTATGCTATGTTTTTATTTTTGTTAAATAAATTAATTAAGTAGCAAAAAAAAATTCGTGAAAATCATCATTTTTTCGGGCCTCTGACTACCCCTAACCCCTTAATAGTGTTTCCCATAAATGTTTGTTGATTGCTGCTGAAGTAACTGTCCTTCGTTGGATTTAAATGCGGC
>JAYXIM010008636.1:0-31459 GCA_037575425.1 Anastrepha fraterculus | reverse complement strand
ATGAATACGAGTATGAACTAAAATTTGCAAATAACTAGAAGTATGAACGCTTACGTTGACGGCTTCGATGGCTTCGGTAAACTTCTCTGAAAATTTCTGACGAATATTTGCATAAGGCATTTAAGCTTTCAAATGTCCGATTGAAATGAATTTTCCGGGATTTTCAAAGAAACTCAAATTGAGCCAAAACCATGAATATTTTCCACGAAAATTATTCTCATGAAATTATACCATAGATCAGATTTCTCTGAGTACAATTTGAAAACTTTGAACCACTCTAAGAACAAAATTGAGACGTGCTAGTTTCAAACTTTGTACAAAATTTGTAAGAACTCGGAAAATTTCAAATATGCAATTTTATAACCTATTAAATTTTGTCATAGTAAAGTGCAAGATTCAGACTGATTTTTGAAATTTTTACTCGGCTGCGATCTTGTGTATTTTCTCCATTTAACGCTTACCCCAATTTTTTTTCTCGATTTTTGATTCACCTGAAATTTGCTCTTTATTATGCCAACATTCAAAGATCTATAAAACTGCATAAGTGAAAAGTAAGTAAACAGTTTTAAATTTTTTTTTATGGAAATTTCCCGAATTTTTAAAACTTATAATTATGCGAAGCTTTGCTGTATATGGTTCTTATTGTAATATGAACCATATCTTTATAAAAAAATAATTGAAATTACAAAACACTTAAATAAATAGTCAAAATCCATCAATATGTGGTATACACTATCTTTTGTCGCCGACAGTATGTGAATAATTATATTTGAAAGTAAAATCGAGAAATAATTTTTAAACATTTTCTGCACTTACTGCCATATCGAAATTTGAAGCAGTTTTCATATTTTTCAATTTCGCAGAAATGCCCATTCTTTACATTAACAATTTTTTTTGCGCCAACATACATATATGCCTCTGTCTCACAAACTCGCATGCATTTCGCTGGCACGCCCGCATTTGGCGCCAAAAGCTTTTCTGTTTGCGCATCCCGTTGAATTTACCAACAACCTCAGTTTGTTGCTGATTCTTATCCACACTGTTTGTTGCCCTCATTTTCACTCTTGTTTAAAAAGGCGCAGATTTTTCATTGCTCTCCCTGCTGTTGCTGCTGCCTTACCTCATATACTCACACACACATACATATGGCTTCCCGCGCTCCTACACCAACTCTTAAACTGAATTTGCTGTTGTTGTTGATTATTATTTCCGCATACTACATCCCTCTCACATTATAATGCATTTATGTGTCTATGTAGTCGTGCTAGTGTATTTCAATTTTGCCTTCTGTTGCTGTCATTAATGTTGATGAATTTAATTTTTCACATTTTCACTCTGATTTCATTATAGAAATAACGCGAGCGCGAGCGCGCGCTCGTACCCTTAAACGTTCAAGCTCAACAATTACACTTAATTGCTTTTAATGAATGTGCATGCTTGCGAGTGTGTGTGTGCGTGTGTGCATGTGGGTGATGAAACCTATATCAACCCAAAATTGCATCTCCACCTGTGCTCTACATTTCACTCATCGTTTGCATCAAGCCAGCATTCACCCACCGACTTTCGTGTATTTTACTGTTGTTGTTGTTCGTTTTGTGTTCGCACTTTTACTCTTCTGGCTGCACTTTATTAATATTTTTGCTATCATTTTGATGTTCTGTTACCGGAAATGATTATTTAATTACACATCTCACATCTCACTCCGTTGCTGCACATTTTGAGGCAGCCCCAGCATTTATCGTAATTTAAGACTATGAAATTACATTCATGCCATCCCCTTTTGCCCAGCAATGAGTTGCAATCCAATTACAAAATTGACACCTTTGTGAATGTGTTGCCGCATTGCGTGCGTGCAGATTAATAATGTATAAGGGACATTTACATTCGCCACTAACTGTTTTTGCGGGTTGAAAGGATTATGGGCAATAACAATGCAATATATAATAATTAAGACAGTGAAGCCATTTTTGATGAACTTATCGTACGCATATACAGTATTGACCAAAACTAAAGCACCCCGCATACAGAATTTCTGAAAATTCCAAATAATCTAATAAAAACCACTTAAAATACTGCATAATTTTGTGCCATGTTTTTCTTATTTATTTGGTATTAAGGCCCTCGCCTTATTTGAAATGGTGTTTTTGGTGTTTCTACAAAACTTTTTGGGTGTAAAAAGGAAATGAAAACAGATTCTTTATTTTTTGTTTTCAGTATTTTTTTATTACTATTATTTAAAGGAGATATATACAATATAACCGTAACTTAATTAGCACACTGCCTACTAGGGCCTTCAGTGCTTAATGACGATTACAAAATGAATTATTTCTAACTGTACAATTTAAATATGGTCTGATATATTAATACATTTCATATAATTGTATATTTTAATCACCTTGTCAAAAGTAACATTATTATATACACCCTTATAAATCCTGATTGTAAAAAATCCCTATTCCCAACATCCCTTTCCAAGCACCAGATCACAACTTTCATACGTCTGAGACTCGGTCATACTAAACTAACACACGAACATCTTCTTCTCGGCTCTCCTTCCCGCTGATGATTAAATTGAGACCATTCAACCTTTTTCAAGTGGGAATAATGGAGGTTGATAGTTTAAGGATGCCATTCGCGGAGAATGTCTCGAAAGTGATGGAGGGTTTGGAATATGTATTTTTGGATGCTGCATCAGCTTTTACATTGCCAAGGATGCTTATGTGGCTAGGTATCCATAGTATCTTTATTTTGTTAGGATATTTTATTAATTTATCCCTGATACGACAAACGATCTGATTATCATTAAAGATATTTTTTATCTCTAGACAGACTGACAAGCTGTCTGTACTTATTAAGAATTTTCCCTTATTATTTGTTGCATACTCTGACGCTTGAAGGATAGCCAATGCCTCGGCAGAAAAAATTGGGCTATTAGGAGTCAACCAACTATTGGATATTAGGCTTCCGTCATTCTCTACCACAGCAAAAGTTGTACTATGGTCAGTACGTGAACCATCTGTGAAAATCGTTACCCAACCCTTTAAGAACTGTGAATGAATTATTTCGATAAAACGTTGTATAAAAACTACCGCATTTGTGTTCATTTTACTGAGAACATGAAGGTCGACATTTATTGATGCAGGAAGGAGTTTCCAGGGACACCGACTACTAATTTTTGAGCAAGATGCCGGTAAAGATATACCTAGTTTGTTGCAGTTGTAGATGCAACGACGGATGACCAACCATATTTTGAAAGAGCGATTATGCCGAGAAGCGGTCTTAAATTGTTGAAAAGAAGTTTATTTGTAGTGCTTGAAAATTTGGTTATAAGTTTAAGAGTAGTTATTTGACATCTTTCAGTGATAGATGGAAGACTGAAGCTGGTCAGCTAAAACACACTTGAAAGAAGACGTTGGGAAGGCGTTAAGACTACGCCTGACCGCTGAAGGATAAGAAACATTGAGTAGGTTTAGATGCTGCTTGGCACACCAGCCGTAAATGGGTGGACAGAAATCGATTTTAGATAATACGATGGAACAAGTAATGGTGAGAAGTGTGTTTTGATGTATACGAGGGTGCTTTGATGCCAAATATTTAATAATGTTCAGCCTGGTGAAAAGGTTAGTTCTTAGTGTTGAACAGTGGGTTTTAAAAGAGTGCTTATCATCAAAAATTCAACGAAGTATTTTGAGATTGGCCACGTTCTCTATTCGCGAATTGTTTACGCTAGGTTTATACGTTGACAATTATGCTTTCGGCATATATGTATGTAGTACCTTGCATTTGCTATAGGTCAGTGTAGTCCCTGAGTATTGCCCCCAAGCACTGATATCATATATCAAGTTGATGAAATTCATTTCCACTGTTGAAGGATCTTCAGACTTAGTATAAAAATAGCTTCATCAGCATAAATACGGAAGTTAATTGATTTGAATGTGCTTGCTATTTTGTTTTGAAAAGAGTACAACCGATAGTGGTGAGCCTTGTGGAATTCCATTTTTCAAAGAAAAAGGGGTAAGAAAATTCGCCATTAACATTGACTTAAAATTGACGACCGGTTAAAAAGGATTTTATAAGATTATCCACCTTTGGTCCTATACACAAGGTGGATAATTGCTCTAAAACGACAGAGCTCCGATACGTCGAAACCTTTTTCGAAATCGGTGGATAAAATAGTAACGTGGTTGAAAGTGCATCAGTAATAAAATTTTGAAGAGGGAGTGGACAGTCAAGAACGCCATGTTTTCATCCGAAGGATACTTACATCAGTATTTTATTTTCTGATCCATTATTAAAAAATAAAAAATAAATTGTTGCCCATACGATGTTCGTTCAAAAAGTTGTCAGTCTTCAAAAAATGGTCTTCGACATGAACCATGGACACAGATATAGCCGGTTTTTCTAAGTCGATTTTGATGAAATAAAATTTAAATGACGTAGAATTGATGTTGTTATCGTATGAACTTTAAAGTAAAAAAAGTATCAAAACACGGTTTTTCATAGCTTTGCGCCTAATTAAAAAAGAGTTTAAAGCGATGCTACATTTTTTTCTAATCAAATAAAAAGTGAATTAAATTTTCCAGTTTGCGCTAGGACCATTGCAAATTAAGGGTACAAAATAATATTTTAAAACAGGACAAAAGGTCGTGGAGAGAAGAAAATACCTGTGTTACAACCAGACTGCTGCAGATAGTGCATTTCAAGTAAAGGAGTAGAAGACTTAATTGACGGCACAATGAACGCCAAAAAATATTTAAATATATTGAAAGGAACTTAGTCTGCAATGGTATGAAATTTGGGTTTAACACTGAGAATTGGGGTGAAGTGTGTTTTGTTTCTAATGGTAGAGGCAGGGCACATATAGGTGTGTGGCAGTAACTGCCTAAAGCCTAAAGCCTAAAGACCGACCATTGTGGTAATATTCCATGCCTACACGAGATGCTCCTGCTTTTCATCGAAAATGACGGATCTAGATAGCCAAACTCAGCAAATAGATAAGAAAAGGTTAATAGATTTGCTTAACTTTTCAAGAGAGAACATCTCTTCTACACTCTCCTAGGCTAGGAGTATTTTTTCATAAATACTGCACAAGTTGTAGGGACGAGGAAGAGGATGAAACAGTAGAACATTGCCTTTGTATTTGGCCAGCTTTAGCTTGGAATAGAGCAACGTTGTTAGGAAACACTCTTTTGGCTCTCTTACGAAACTATCCGGTGTTGGGATAAAACCTGTCCTACGCTTCATAAGAGTTCCATGGTTCTATGATAAATAAATACTTAGGTTAGCATATAATACAGTGGTACTACAACGGATCTAGGTGCCTAAGTGAGTTGGCTATTCTAAACCGACTGCCACAAAAACCTAGCCTAACTTTGGACCTTTAAAAGACGAGCAGTGGGGGCCGAACTGTTCAATTGACGACCAGTGAGAAAACCATTTATTTCGCCCAAAAAAGAAATCAAAATTTTGTGTTTGCTAAATCCCATCTTAATTGGCGAGTTCAGAAATGGAAAACTGTGTTGTAGTCTGACGAATCCATATAGTATAGTGTAAAAGTAGGAAGAGCAAAACAAGCAACGATTTAACAATTTAATTTAAGATTTTGGTATAGCATCGTAACTACTAAATAAGGCGGGGGGAATATTTCGGTCTGGGGATATTTCTCTGCATAAAGAATCGGGTATAATGGATCGCTTTATGGATACGGAGATTTTAAAAGATGTATTGCTGCCGTATGCCGTGGAAGAAATGCCAATAGAATGCAGGTTCCAACAGGATAGCGATCCTAAACATTTCTCTAGGCACTATACGCGGTTCCCTGATTGGGAACTTATGGGAGGAGAGTGTGAATTTGTAAATTAACAGAGAAACTTGTATTGGGTATGGGAATAAGTTTCCGCCTTCGTAAATGAGGTGTCGCTGCTGATACTATTTTTATGTTCGCCCCAGTAATATACTGGAGATTTGAAGATGTATATGTGAAGTCCCGATCGCAGTAGTTGGCATTCGTTTGAAGCGTAAAGATCCTTTTTGATCTAACGAAATAAATGTCTACGTTCACTTCTTACGAAAGCATCGCAAACTGGCTCATTGAATGGATCAATTTAAAAGAACTCCAGTTTTTCGTCAGAGGAATCCGTATGCTGCCTGGAAGATGGAGTAAAGTTATAGCTTCCAATGGCACATACTTCACATAATATGTATTATTTAATTCTTAAAATAATTCGTAACTTTGGCTTAGAAAGGCTGGAAATTTATTCTCATACCCAATACAACAAATAAAGCATAGCTTGAACTATTAAAGAAGTCTGGTGCAACAGATTGCCGGAAGTTATTCGTAACATGGCTTTGAAGTTTTTCGTGGCCTTTCTCCCTAATACGTTGCTGAATCTCAATCCGTGCGTCGAACTTTTTTAATAAGTCACGAAATCGGGTAAATAAATTAAAATCTTCCAAACTTACTCAACGACTTCGAGCAGACATAAGCAAACTTTCCAAAAAAGTTATTCATTTGAAAAATTTAAGCGTAATTGCCCGATGCCGCCAAGAGTCTAATAACAAAAACCCACTTCAAATTCGTTCATTTTTACCTAAAATTTGACGAAAATGTTTTTTGCGCTCAATAGAAAAATCAGGCATTTGAGGGTTAAATAGGATAATTTAGTGAATTTTGTTGCCTAGCATAAGAATTTACGCCTTAAAACAGAAAACCAAAACCAACAATTTCATATTGACCTATTCAATACCCGAATAGTAGTGAATATTCTTCAAGTTGAAATTCCATTAAAAAATAAATCGAAAAAAAATTTCTTTACAAAATTTACGAATTTCATGCTTTCTTTTTTCATGCAATCATTTCGTAACCTTGAAAGTAGTTATACCGCGCGAAAATACCAAAAGTACAAGGTGGCGCAAAATTGCTATTATTTTAATGAGTAAGTGCGTTGGAAGTTATATCCATAGCTGACTTCCAGTGAAAGCTTGGTGACATTCGGTTCAGTGGAAGCGAAGTTATTGCGTCTAAAGTGTCAGAATGTTTGCGCCATCGGTACAAAAATGAGTTTAGAATAAAGAGCTAATATCAAATTTTGTTTTAAAATCTGTAAAACGTTTACCGAAATATTTGAATTGATGAAAAAAGTTGATGGCGATGATTGTCTCTCTCGTGCCAGAGTTCATGAGTGGTTTACACGTTCCAGAGATGGTTGGGAGGACGTAAATGACAATGGACATACGGGCCGCCCAAAATCAGTAATCACCAAAAACTCCAACGAAATTGTTAGTAAATTTGTCAAAAATGAACCGAAATCATAGTTGAAATTCATGGAATCAGAGTTGAATTTTTCCTAAACATCGATTTATCGCATTTTAACTGATCATTTGGGCTTACGAAAGGTCTCATTCCGCACAAGTTAATGAGGACCAAAAATTGCTCTAAATTCAACATTCCAAAGACCTCATTAAAGATGGGAGAAAAAGCGAGAAAAGACGAGAACTTTCTTTACAACATTGTATCTGATGATAAAACGTTGTTTTTCGAAAACCATCCTGAAACTAAGCGTCGAAGTGCCGAATGGAAGCCCCCAGACTAGCCATCACCCAAAAAACCGCGTTTTGGAGAAGTCAAAAATCAAGTCGATGCTCATTTCCTTTTACGATTCCAAGGGAATTCTCCTCAAGGAGCTCATGCCAACGGACCAAAACGTCAATGCAATTTTCTATCTTGACGTTTTGAAGCGTTTGTTGCATCGCATTCGTCGAAGTCGCTCTGAATTCCGCGAAGGAGGAAGCTGGCATTTATTGCATGATAATGCACCATCTCATCGATCCGCTCTTGTGACTGATTTTTTGACTAGAAATCGTATTTTAACCACCGTATTTACCTTATATGGCTCCCTGTGACTTCTACCTATTCGGAAATTTGCAGTTGGCCATGAAAGAGAACGTTTTGCGTCTGTAAAGCCTTTCCAAAGGTACCGATATCCTGAAGGACATTCCGGTCAACGACCTAAAACACTCTTTTGAAAAGCTTTTAGATCACGCAGAACAGTGTATCGAGGCCAGAGGGGACTATTTTGAATACATAAACTCGAAGTTATCAGAACATAGCTGCTGTCGTTTCTCTTTTAGCTCAGTCTTGTTTAATTTAGACTTCCCCTTGTAGTAGTTGTTTAATTCACAAGTGTGCAATTCGATTAACTTACGACGTCATTTGCAAAAGTTATAAATCTTCCGATAAGTTCATTAATTCCGCGCCATTTTTGTACTACGCCAACTTATTTTTATTATCATCGCATAGCGCGAGATCGGCCTGTACAACGTTGCCTTTTTTGGGTCTCATACCTTTCTAATGATTGGCAAGAGCGATTTGATTTAAACAAATTCAATTTAAAAAATATGAAGTATATTAACGCGCACACAAATATATTAAAACAGATCATAAAAACTTTAAGAACGAATTAAGTCACTTTCGAGATTGTGAAGCAACTCTCTTCACTCGCATTTCAACAACTTCGCGGATTTGCTCATAAATAAATTTACGCTTTAAATCTTAAAATGCATTTTATCAGCATACGCTCAGATATATGTATAAGTATATGTATATGTGTATGTGTATGTGCGTAGGTACTCTTATGGTAATGCGATTGTCAACTGTCGCCCAATGACACATTTTAAGCCAGTCAATATTTTTCATTGTCAATTTAATCCAATAAGCAGTGAGTAACTTCCGCTTCGGCTTCGACTGAGCTCCGAGCATCGACAGCAAACAAAAGTAATTCAAAACAAATAAAATTTGTTGGCTGAAGAAATGTCTTACTCGATTGCCACAACAAATACGCCCACATACAAACGCGCAAGCATATGAAAATATGTTACATAAAATAGTGCACATATGTGAGTATGTATGTGTGTATATATATATGTATGTATGTGCATGTAAATTAAATACGTACGCACGCATAATAAAGTTAAAGGATAATCCAGTTGGAAGTCTACATACAAATATGCCATTCAAGCAAAGAGAAAATAAACGCTTTCACTTGTGTGCGTGCGTGCGTTACGAACAGTATGTATGCGTATATGTAAAGAACACAACCAACCAATTACCTATACCAACCGATAGCAAACAAGTAGGTGGTTTTTTACTACCGCTATACACCTACACGCACACACACACACAAATCTGTACACTTGCACGCACTGTCGTCGCAATAGTCGTTAATATCGCCTCATTGTTGCCTTTTCCTAGCATTTATGGTTCTATGAGCACGAGCTTGGCATGTATGTATGTGTGTATGTACGCACACATTGAATAAACGTAGATATGTGTGTATGTATGTATGCCTGCTTGGATGAGTGTACGTTTAGTATACTTAAATGCGCACTTACCTTGCAATTTGTTTGAAATTAAATTTACGTCTCGGTTTCTTGCTCTTGCCTTCGCCGCGTCCCTTCTTCCATATGTGCGTGCGCCAAGCCGGATCTTGGTACTCAAACGATGGCTTCAAATAATACAAAGCCATTTCCTGATGGAAGACAGGCGTTATCGAGCCAGACATAGGCGGCACAATCCAAATCCAATCAGCTGGACAGCCATTGCTGGAAAAAAAATGCAAATACTTACATATGTATTAGTGTAAACATTGTAATGCAGAGTGGAAGAAAAATGGAAATGCAAATAAAGCAAATAAAGCAATAGAAATCTCTAACAAAAACAAAGGCATGCAGCAGCGGTACTAATCTCCATGAGATTCATTGAAATTTTATGGCATTGAGGTTTCCAGAGAAGTGGAAATACAAATATAAAGACTGCCTACGAGTAAAATAAAATCAATAGTAAAAAGCAGATGAAAGCTGCTAGAGTTTTTCATTAAAACAAGGGCAAGAGACAGAGACAATATCGTCATTGCAAGTGGTGTGCAAAGTAGTTTCACTTGTAAGAGTAATGGTGAAAAAACATTTTCTCTAAACTAAAGCTTGACATCGCAATGGCATATACTCTATGATCCGAAAACCAAAGCAGAGTTGAATTTCAGGCAAATTTATTTTATCTCCTTCAAAATATGACCCGTCTGAAGCAACACACATGTGCCAACGTTTAACCCAGTCGTTCATGCACCCCTGGTAGGCCGACGAAGTGATGGCCTTCAGCTCCTTCGTCGCATTCTTTTTAATCTCCTCTATCGACTGAAATCTCCTTCCACGAAGTGGTAACTTCAACTTGGGAAACAAAAAGAAGTCGCACGGGGCCATATCAGGTGAATACGGTACTTGCACGATCGTATTTACTTGGTGTTTGGTCACATAATCCAGCACAATTTGGGCTCGGTGCGATGACGCGATATCATCATGCAAAATCCAAGAATTGTTTGCCCACATTTCCGGCGGCCGTGCAGACACTAAAGATCCGATGGCGCCAAAAAGTGGCAGATGTGTCTTACAGTCCTACGAACATAAGAAAAAAATAGAGGCCGGTTCCCACATGCGCGGTTCGCTTAAATTAAACATTCCCGATACCTTTTGAACATAGGGTATGTTACTATAATATACTTCTTCTTCTTCTCCTTCTTCTTAATTTACGGGATTTTGGCCGAGTTTAACAAAGTGCGCCAGTCGTTTCTTTCTCATGCTAACCGACGCCAGTTGGACACTCCAAGTGAAACCAAGCCCTGCTCCACCTGATTTTGTCAACACAGAGGAGGCCTTCCTCTTCCTCTGCTACCACCAGCAGGTACTGAATCGAATACTTTCAGACCTGGTCGTTTATATCCATTTTATTCCATTCGCCATGTTAAAGTCGTATACAGCTCATTGTTTCATCGCCTGCAATATTCAACATCACCAACGTGCAAAGGTCCAAAAATCTTCCACAGAATCTTTCTCTCATGCACTCCAAGAGACACCTCATCCGTAATTGTTAGGACGTGCATGATGAGAGCTCTATAAAGTGCTAGTTTTGTTCGTCGAGACAGAGCTTTACTACTCAATTGCCTACTTAGTCCAAAGTACCACTTGTTGGGAAGAGAAATTCTACGTTGGATTTCAAGGCTGGCATTGATATCGGCTAAATAAACGAAGTCTGCTCCCCAACCAATGAAAAAATGGGCCCATCTACGCAGAGGCGCAGACAACGAGGTAAAATTTCTGCTTATCCAGAATTGACCTTGTTATACACAACACATGTCCGGCATGTAACGGTAACCCGCGCGGCACCAACCACCTATTCACATGCCCGCTCAAACCCACTCACCTTACAACCCAGTCCTTTTGCGCCAACCACATCGAATCAGCATTTTTCTTCGGCCTACTATTAGAAGTGATTAACGATGACGACAAGTAGCAACACCGAACAAACTCTCTAAATTTTCTTTTAAAATAAAGCGGCTCGCAATTGTTTCTATTTACTCAAGCCCAATCAAAAAGTTTTCAGCTATCAAATGATGATTAAGTTGACTTCATTGAGTGGGTGTGGACACCAAAGTCGATAGCTTAAGGGGTTAGGGGTAGTCAAATTTTTTCAAAATATTGAATTTTTCTTTTGCATTTGCTTAAAGTATAATATCTTAAAAATATTATCTGACTGTGACTTAAAATCCGCTTAAAACCGCCCAAAATCAGTAATCACCGGAAAGTCCATCGAAATTGTTCGTAAATTTATAAAAAATAGTTGACAACGTTTTATCGCATTTTAACTGATCCTTTGGGCTTACGAAAGCTCTGTGCGAATTTCATGCCGCACAAGTTAACTGAAGACCAAAAAGTTCTCAGAATTCAACAATCGAAAGGTCGCATTAAAGAGACGAGAAAAGACGAGAGCTTTCTTTACAACATTGTAACTCGTGATGAAACGATGTTTTTCCAACACCAACCTGAAACTAAGCGTCGAAGTGCCGAATGGAAGGCCCCAGACGAGCCATCACCCAAAAAATCGCGTTTGGAGAAATCAAAAATCAAGTCGCTGCTCATTTGTTTTTACGATTCCAAGGGAATTGTCCTCAAGGAGTTCGTGCCAACGTGCCAAACCGTCAATTCAATATTCTATCTTGGCGTTTTGAAGCGTTTGTTGCATCGCATTCATCAAATTCGCCTTGAATACCCCGAAGGAAGAAGCTGGCGCTTATTGCATTATAATGCATCAACTCATCGATCCACTCTTGTGACTGATTTTTTGACTAGAAATCGCATTTTAACCATCAATTACTCTCCACATTCGCCTGATACGGCTCCCTGTGACTTCTACCTGTTTGGTGTTGTTTAGCTCAGTTTTGTTTACTTTGCAGGCAGTTATGTATTGAAAATTATACCATATGAAACCCTAGACTAGCTTGAGAAAAAGTTGCAAAAGTTCTGCCCTGTATTTTGTGCTTATAATAGAAGTTTTCGTTGCCATAAAAATATTACTAAGGTGAAATTTAAAGAACCCTTTTAAAGAAATTTCATTGAATAATAAGAATAAAAAATTTCCCCCAATATTAGTAATGAATTTCTGCCCAACAACCCAACAATTATAGTAGCATTGAACAACTACCGAACAAAAATTAGAAGCCAGAAAAAGAAGCGTGAACTGAAGTCAATTCTGGGAGATGCACTCGAAATACCATCTTAATCAAAAATTTCCCCGAACATATTCAGAAAATTCAAAATACACGTTTATTCCTCAAAAATAATATTATTGCCTTCAAAGAACTCCCCATCAACTGCAACGCACTTATGCCAGCGTTCGATCCAGCTCTCGAAACATTTCTGGAACTCTATTTTCGGTATAGCCATCAGAGCCGTCTTCGATTTTTCCAATAGGTGCTTCCTTTCGGCTGGTGAAACGCGTTAATATATAAACGCGTTAAGAAATAAATCAATAAATCATTCAAAACTGAATAATGGCTGCCGTGCAAGTCGAACCTATGCCAAGACTTATCACCTGCATATCACACACAAGCACACAAAGTCACCATCAAATCTTATCTCTACTTTACACACATACATGTAAAGAGCATCCTGCGTAGTAAAGTTCCAAGGCCAAGTCAGTTAATGACGATGTTACTGCTCCAGCTGCTTTGTTAAGCCAGTGATAAGCCTTATCACTGGGTTATTAAATTGAAAACAACAACAATCACATGATGACCAAATAAGGCAAGTAGCAGCAAAGTTGTTGTTGTTTGTTAAAGTTCCGGTCGATTTGACCTGCCGCTCAACAGCCAAAGGAAATATGTACAAAAATATATTATAAAATTTTAAAATAATTAAACACATAAAATTGTTTGCGTTTTCCAAACAAAGGTTAACTTTTTGCAGTAGGAATTAAAAGAAGGAGCTAACTTTCACTCAACTGATAATTATTGCATTCTAAAGGGTGGTTAAGTTTCAAATGCCGGTGTTGATTTTGAATAAAATACAATTTTCTTAGGAAATTATTGTAATTTCTCTTTATTTTGATAAAACTGATATAGCTCAATTTTGTATGGAACAAAATATTGATCAAATGGCCGCCGCGGCCTCGGCGGCACACCTCCATCCGATGGTTCAAATTTTCGATGACGCTGAGGCATAATTGAGGTTCTATGCCGTTAATGTGCCGAATTATCTCACCCTTAACGTTCACGTTAATGTACCGAATATATCATCCAAAGAAAGAAGTCCGACGGTGTCAAATCACATGACCTTGGCGGCCAATTGACATCGCCGCGACGTGATTATTCAGCCATCAAATTTCTCGCGCAAAAGAGCCATTGCTTCGTTAGCTGTGTGACAAGTGGCACCGTCCTGTCGAAATAACATATCGTCCATATCAATATCTTCCAATTTGGGCCATACAAAATTCGTTATCATCTCACGATAGCCTACACTACATATTCTCAGTAACTGCCTGACCGGCCGCACCAATCAGTCATTCTTTGTGGGTGCATTGGTTTTTCGGCAATCAGTCTTGGATTATCATTCGCCCAAATGCGGCAATTCTGCTTATTGACGAATCCACTGAAGTGAAAATGTGCCTCATCACTGAAGATGAAGTGCGCGATATGCATTTTGATTTGAACGCCCGTTCATGTCATAATAAGCCTGAATAACTTTAACGCGTTGTTTGTTTGTATATCATTCCATGGTTCAAATTGAGCTAGTCTGGAATTGAAAAATGTTAAATAAAATGCAAAAAAAAATTTAATGTTTAGGTGTGGTTTACATCCAACATCGGCCCTTGAAATTTAACCAGCCTTTATAATCGCGAACTGGCAGATTCGAACTTTATATACGAGCGAAGAGTATCCCAGTGTCAGGCTTTCATTAGTTTCCATACCAGATGCGGTTTTCAGCGGGGGTCTTGTCGTCTAAACTCAAATAGCTGATTTGCGGCAAGGGTGTCAGAAGGCAAATAAAAATTTTGGAAATGACCATCGGCTTTTCTTTAACTGTCCATAAACTTGGACGATACTAATAACAGTACCTCATTGCATGAATAGGTGTTTTTACTTTTACTTTTTTTTTGAAAATTTTGAAGCCGTTTTTGACGATTTTTTTTTTAGTTATGAGGTTCTTCCAGAAATCAAGCCTACTCATTTACAACAAAAAAATAGTAATAATCTTCTGCTTAGGGGGTTAGGGGTAGTCAGAATTTCCAAAAACTTTAATTTTTTTTTTGCATTTTCTTAAAGTGTAATATCTTAAAAATATTGTGTGAAAATTTCAAGTGAATCCGAAAAATACTTTTCGAGTTATGCAATAATTAACAAAGGGCACTCGGGCACTCCGGAGCCTTCGACAGCAAGTAGCAAAACTTTAAATGCGTTGTTTGTTGAATTGGTGATCACTGTAACTTAAAAGCCGCTTGGTGGATTTCAATAAAATGTATACTGCTTTTGAAAAACATAAAAAACTAGGGCCTGATCGAAGGATTTTTTTCAAAAATTTCGATTTTTTTTTTTAACTAATGATCATTTTTTCTTGAGAATCTGAAAAATATTTCCTGAGGCCGCCATATTGTTAAGTTTGAAAAAAAAGCTTCGATCAGCCACAAGAGTATCTATTAATAAAACTAATTTCTTTTGTCCGAATGATTTTAGATGAATCTCCAAGGACTTGTGATGATCACCGCGAGGGATTTCTGGAGAAACGGGCTCGACACAAACAGCGATAACTTTTACAATTATTAAATTTTGTATTGCTTTTTTTTGAAATTTTGTTACAGTCAAGTTGAAACATGATGTATTAATGCTATTTTTTTATTATTTTTGTAAAATAAAGCAATTGACTAGCAAAGCAAATTATTGAAAAACATCATTTTGTTGTAATGCATCCCCTAGCCTCCTTTTAAAAACCCCACTTGGACGTAAGCCAATACTAGACGAAGCCACAGAAAAAGACCTTGTAAACTATAAATTAGGATGGATGGATGGATTCCTGTGCAGGCACAAAAAATGAATTTAGTTTTCGCACTCCAACGGGATCGTCTTTTAATATAGCAATGGGTTTCACAAAAGAAAATGTAAAAATGTTTTTTGATTTACTTAAGCAAGAGTATGAGAACTCAAATTTCCACCATCTGCTATACAGAATGTGGATTTATATTTACCTAAGTTTAATAATTTTTTTTTTTTTTTGAAATAGTCAACCAAGAAAGTCATTAATTGAAATAAAAAAATATATGAATAAATTCATTGGCTTATTATTAACTCTCCCAATTGTTTTTTGTGATTTTATATAGTGGCCCACTTCACCCGAATACCCTGGGCCGCATTACCCACCATTTTTCTTTTCATCAACTTTTAAGGTGGTTTCAGTTTTTCTATATTATCAGACGAAAACGATTATATCAGGGTATATTTTGCAGTAAAATGTAAACATAATTCAATATCTGTTAGAAAGAAGACAAGATTGCTTTCCCATTACGATTATTTTGGCAGAAATTAATATCAAAGTAAAATGGTGCCCACAATACCCGACTTTACTCTAATTTGAGTGCTGCCAAAAATCATATTTTCTCGTCGCTTATTCGTGTCGCCTCTACTACGAATAAAAATGCATACAAACACATTTCTTAGTTTCCTACTTTGCAAAGTCAAATTTGCACGACAATGAACTTAGTGATAAGCAGCCATTGTTGTTATTTTTAAACGTAAATTTAAAAAATTAAATGATTTGTTGTTATGTTAAAAACCAAATCTAATTGTTGCAATTTTTTTTTTAATTTTGCAAACGCGTGTTGAAATAACAAACTTTGGTAATTATTTATTAAACGATGACAATACAAAATTATGCAAAATGTTTTGTGTATACACCAGCCAGTCATTCCCCGCATGCGTTGATTGAAATTTCGTATTGCAATCAGAGTTCGACCTGCTTCTAATAAAAAGTGGAAACAACGCAAATATTCTTCAGCATGCGCCTAAATTGTTTCTGTTTCAATAGCATCCACGAAAAATTACACTTTTTTGAATAAAAGATTAAGCATCAATATTTCAATCGATTATTCTGAGTCACTCTGCCTTATCTTCTTCCACGTAGAAGTAAACATTTCTTTGTAGTCTATGGACTCCTGATAATATTAATGAGTTGTTGTGAGTGGCGACCGCCGTAGCCGAATGGGTTGATGCGTGATTACCATTCGCAATTCACAGAGAGAGCGTCGGTTCGAATCTCGGTGAAAGCAAAATTAATAAAAACATTTTTCTAATAGCGGTCGCCCCTCGCCAGGCAATGGCAAACCTCCGAGTGTATTTCTGCCATGAAAAAGCTCCTCATAAAAATATCTGCCGCTCGGAGTCGGCTTAAAACTGTAGGTCCCTCCATTTGTGGAACAACATCAAGACGCACACCACAAATAGGAGGAGGAGCTCGGCCAAACACCCAAAAAGGGTGTACGCGCCAATTATACACAGGGTGAACAATATGAAGTGTTACCTATTCAAAACACCAGAACTCTTTTGTGTGAAATTAGTTTTTATTGATTTCCAAGACCAAATTGTTCAAAAATGATTACAATTTATGAGACGGTGCCGAGTCCTGTTGGAACGTCCATGGTCTACGACCGAAATGATTGCGTGTCCACGGCTCTAAAGCAGCTTCTAAAACATTTTCCCGATAATAAGACGCATTCACTTTGACACCAGGCTCGATAAAAACGATTGGAGAGCGTCCATCAGCGGTCACTGCGGCCCAAACCAATACTTGCGATGGGAAATTGCTTCGAGCCATACGTAGGCTCACATTCTCTCTCTCTATGAGCGTTCGGTCAAGTAAACACGATCGTTTGAGTGCTTATGAACTGCTCAATTAGGACATTTTTTTCATCAGAAAACACAATGTTAGGAAATTCACCACGTTCATACAAGCGCAACAACTCCTTTGCTCCTTCGCACCGAACTTTTTTTTGCTGGGGTGAAAGGTCGTGTGTTTTTGGAACTTGTAAGCCTTGACCATGAGCTCATTTTTCAGTATGCGTTGAATGCTGTATTGCGATATTTTCAGTTCTTTGGCCATTTTTCTTCCCCTTCGACGAGGATTTCGTTCAAGTCGAGCCTTCATTTTCCGAACCATTTCTGGCGTTGTTGCGGTGTTTTTTGGTCCACCTCCATAGCGTTTTGCAATGCTACCATTGTAACGTTTTTTGGTGCGATACACAAACATTTTATTCACTTTGAGGTGACTTAGCTCACGAACAATGGCTGGTTGTGATTTTCCAGCCAAATATAACGCAATCACACTATTACGTTTGGATTCCATCGCAGAAAAAAAAAATTCAACAAAACTGAGACGCAAATGCTTTTGATGGCTTATAAACAATATGTTGAACTGTCATTAGAAGAATTTTGACGTTGGTGTCATGAGCTGTTTTACAGATACAAGAAGTGTGAAGTGTGGTACCATATCGTTCACCCTGTATATATATATATGTTGTGAGCTCGAATGGAGAGGTTTGCAAATCTTTTTGACCCGCTAAAAAAGCCCGTATTCATGGTCGCATTTAATGATACTTAAAGTCTGATTTATTTACTTAAAATGATGGGCCTTAGAACGAAAGTTGACCCAGTAGATGGCGCTGTGGCCGAGATATGCCGAACCATCGTACATAGAAACTGCTCAGTTTATGCTCAGAATAAATTCCACCTACTGGAAAATAAATGTTTTAAAAGAAATGTCAAATTCGTCTTTATGATCCAATTGATTCTTACTCGGAATATATCTTATCTGTAAGTACCTGGAAAAAATAGACGCGGAATATGATGCTCTGGTCGAAATGATTTGAATAATGGTATTTGTAATGCCATTTGGTTCACAGTGGAAACATGTCTTATCCCTTTGGAAAATAATTCCCTTGGCATTCCGCTAGATGGCGCTATAGCCGATTTATTCTGAAAATGGCACCGCTAACAGACGATGTACTTAATGCCTCATTTAGTTTATGAATAGCCTAAGTTTAGCCATACGAGTAGAATTAATATTTTTTGTAGGCAGATTATTGAGACTCGCTTATTGCAATACTTTTATTCATATTCCTTTTCTTTGCACTTCCAAATAATTGCAAGTAATTGTCTTTCTTACGCATGTTAGATTTTTTATATTCGTCAATCTCTTGAATTATTGCAATTCATTAAACTTTGCTTATTAGCGAGCGCTCGTGAACTCTCTTGCCGAATACAATTAACGCGCTATGGGACCACACACTCGCTGTGCTGATAAACAGCAGATTACGTGGGTACAATTTTTGAGTGCCTGCAAATTAAATAATAATAATTGCAAAAAGAAAAGAAAACAATGTTTTCATATTTGCGAAAATGGTTTGGCAATTAGTTGCCGTCGCAGGTTATCAAATGAGGTTCAACGCCTGTGCAAGTGTTAATTGCTTCGGGTTATAAAAAAATAATTATATGTTTCACGTGGCGTATTTTCAAAAACACTGACGCAAGAAAGTTAAGGAGGAACTGCTGCGATTATAGGTATGACATGGTAACTTATTTTATTTATTTTATATATTCAAGTAACAAACAAACAGACTTTAAAGGAAGTCCTGGCCAACAACACGAGCACATGGCAAAATCTTAACCATATATATATTTTTTTAAATTTAATTTATATAATGCAAACAAAGAAACATCTCAACGCACACTGATAAACGCATGAGGTTTCAATGATGTTCCCGCAATTCGTTTATTAATTGTACATTTAAAGAATTTTATAATCAATACATTTTTACTTGGTCAATATTGACTGATTAAAATCGCTGCATTACAGAAAAATTATTGAGGAAGGTTCAACGCCTTACAAACGAAGAACTAATCGAAACTTCGGCACTCGCTTACAGTTTTCATACAGTAAATTTCTCTAAGATAATTTCAATATACAATTTTATTGTATAATTTATTTTTACAGATAACTATGTTGTTAATAAACAAACAAATCCGCACTTTCATAAATACAATTGAAAACAAAACCCATTTTGCATAAAATTAAAAAAAAAATTCTAACTATAAATAAATTTTTTTACTAAAATTTAAATTAAAAAAATAATAAATAAAACATATAAAAATGTTAAATAAAATAATGTTTTTTAAATTTTAAATCAAGTTATAATTTCTAAGTAAAACTTTTTTATTTTAATCTTAATTAAATTATAATTTTTTATGTAAAAAACATTTTTAATTTGAAACAAAATTATAATATTTTAAGTAAAACACATTTTTTTTTTAAGTTTTAAATAAAATTATAATTTTTTAAGTAAAACAAATTTCCTTTTATTTCAATTAATAAAGGGTGATTTTTTAAGAGCTTTAGGAAAGTTTTTCAAAAAACACACGTAAAATTCAGAAAAATGTATGAAATTTTTATTTAAATCGATGGTACAGTCCATATAATTTAATATTTGAAGATTATTTCATGCAAATGTTGACTGCGACTGGGCTTCAAATGGTCCATCCGCTTAGTCCAATTTTGGCATACTCTTTCCAATGTCTCGGCCGGTATCTCACATATAAATGCTTTAATGTTTTCTTCCAATGCGTTAACTGAAGCAGGCTTGTCTGAATAGACATGAGCCTTAACATAGCCCCACCGAAAATAATCCCACCTAAATCCTTTCGCAAAATTTTCCACGTTGTTGAGTAACAGAGGCCCAATTGCTGCGAACGGCGACGAATCGGTAATTGATGGTCATCATTAACACTGGCCGATACCGCTGCGATATTTTCTCCAGTTCGCACTCTCCTAAGCGTGTTGATGTCCATTAATGTAAATTTGGTTCTAAATTTAGTCACAATAGCTCGAATAGCCGCTTCAGTGGGTCGATTAAACTGACTATAAAATGGAAGAAGCTTGCGATAAACTTTCTTAACAGAACACGCATTTTTATAATCAAATTCAATGATTTGCAAGCGTTGTTCGTTTGTAAGACGATTCATGGTTAAATTATAGACCAAACTGAAGATGTTTGGCAGTGAAACAGCGTGCGTCAGCTGTTTAAACCAACTGTTTAAAAAGAGAATAGCTAAAAAACCACCCTTTATGTATATTCAATTTAAAAGTTGTATTTCCGCAAGACGGACACCTGAAACATACCGCGAAAATTGTTCAAAAATGAATAAAAAATCAGGACTTCAAGCCTTTAGAATAGCCTGCTTAGAGTCCTAATTTAAGCTCGATCGAATATGTATAGACTATTTTAAAACAATGACTGGCTTACGACGAAATGGCCCCAAAGAGCATCAATGAACTATGGTCAAGACCTCAGAAGGAATGGCGTGATCTTGCACACGCAACTATTGAAAACTTTTCGAAAGCATGCCAGCATGTATGCATTGCGTCATTAAGGCTAAAGATCTGTGGAACGAATATTAATATTAAGTTTTATGCAATAAAATTAACGCCGGGCGAAATTGAATAAATAAAATGTTTTTTTGTTTTTTTATTATATCTTTTTTATTTTTAAATATTTTGTAAAATTGAATTAATACGTTTTTTTTTCTTAATAAATAAAGCATTCACCCCGAAAATTTGATAACATTATTTTGAAAAATGGCTATACTGCAATCACAGATGCTTGAATGGGGCAGGCATTAAGCCAGTTCTGCTCGCCAATGTATTTTATATATACAGTCTGTGTCAGAAAAAAGGAAACGCGATTATTCATGAAGTATAAAAGATACATACACGGTGAACAATATGAAGTGTTACCTTTTCAAAACACCATAACTTTTTTGTGTGAAATTAGTTTTTATTAATTTCGAAGAAATTGTTCAAAAATGATTACAATTTTAAAATATATTCACTTTACCTCGATATGACCACCTTTTGCCTTGACTATAGCCTTCAAACGGTCAAAAATGAGTTTCATGCTGCACGAATGTGATCTTGAGGTATTTTGGCCCATTCTCATATAATCGCTTTTTTCAGCGCATCCATACTGTCATATTTTTTAGTCCTCATCTCGCTCGTCCATTGTGTGGACGAAATGAAGTGTGGAACATGATTTTTTAACCATTCTTGGTTCACACGAGCTTTATGAGGCGGTGCCGAGTCCTGTTGGAACGTCCATGGTCTACGACCGAAATGTTTGCGTGTCCACGGCTCTAAAGCAGCTTCTAAAACATTTTCCCGATAATAAGTCGCATTCACTTTGACACCAGGTTCGATAAAAACGATTGGAGAGCGTCCATCAGCGGTCACTGCGGCCCAAACCATTACTTGCGATGAGAAATTGTTTTTAATAAGAAAATACAATGTTAGGAAATTCGCCACGTTCGTGCAAGCGCAACAACTCCTTTGCTCCTTCGCACCGAACTTTTTTTTGCTGGGGTGAAAGATCGTGTGCTTTTTGGAACTTGTAAGCCTTGACCTTGAGCTCATTTTTCAATATGCGTCGAATGCTGTCTTGCGATATTTTCAGTTCTTCGGCCATTTTTCTTCCACTTCGACGAGGATTTCGTTCAAGTCGAGCCTTCACTTTCCGAATCATTTCTGGCGTTGTTACGGTTTTTTTTGGTCCACCTCCATAGCGTTTTGCAATGCTACCAGTATCATTGTAACGTTTTTTGGTGCGATACACAAATATTTTATTCACTTTGAGGTGACTGAGCTCACGAACAATGGCTGGTTGTGAAACAGAAAAACAAATTCAACAAAACTGAGACGCAAATGCTTTTGGTGGCTTATAAACAGTATATTGAACTGTCATTAGAAGAATTTTGACGTTGATGTCATGAGCTGTTTTACAGATACAAGCAGTGTGAAGTTGGTAACACTTCATATCGTTCACCCTGCATTTAAAAATTTTTACATGAAATTAACGATGTAGTCTTCATCGTTGTCGAGTATAGCCTGACATTTTCTTCATTCATTGAACCAGCTTTTCTGCGTAGCTCATCAACAAACAGTACTAAATTTTGCGAACTTGACGCACGAGTTGCTTTAAATCATGGACTGGTCTTTCGGCAAGATGCGTTTTCATAGTTCCCCACACATTTTCAATGGGGTTGGCGTCTTGGGACTTGGAAGCCTCGCCCATTACTGTGATGCTTTTTTTTTTTGTTTTGTTGTTTCTCAATGTATTTTTCTCAGAGCAGTGGATTTTAATGATGATGTGGAACGGTAGGACATGTTCGCCTCCTTCAGTCGACGTTCGGTGGTGTTGGTACTCATCATTTCCTTTTTTGCAAAAATTTTGGGTACTTGACGTAGTCGCAAAGAAGGGTCCCGCTTAAAAAGTTGGACGATCTCTTTATCCTGCTTTTTTGTTGTCAGTCGCTTCAAGCCGCGCTCGGAAAAGTCATCAACATTTTTGTACTCGCACACAACAAACTTTTTTGATTTTCTTAATCATTTTTACTGTTGCCTTTCGAATGCGTGTATAAAAATACCGGCTGTAAACGCTTCGCGTACTTCTTACTCATTTTTGTTTGGTTGCGTTTACGGGAAAGTTTCGAACGACACTAACCTGAGTTAGCACTGACGTCGTAGCCTTTGAGTGGGACTTTTAAACAGCAAAAATCAGAACGAAATATATATTGAAGTTACAACAAAAAAACCGGTTCTTTTCTTCTGACACAGATTGTAGATTAAGAAAAAATTATCAATTTAGAACTTCACAAGGTTGCGCAAAATTACTCATCAATTTTGTTTTGGGAATAACTTTTATACTAAATATTATATAAAAAAATTAATTTTTAGTTATAGAAATCTTACTTGTCTGTTTGTATAATGCAGCTGTCGAAATATGATTGAAGTTCGACGCCATTTGCAAAAGTTATAAATCTTTGAATAGGGTGATGAATTTTGCGCCACCTTGTATATGCACATACACTTCTGTGAAATCATTATTTGAGTCCGCACTCTATTTTTATTATTTCACCCTCAAAGGTTAGAAATTCTATGCTTCGTCATTTTACTGCATTTTACATAAAATCGCGCACATCACTTTTCCGCACTGAGCTGCGAGTCGTAAACGTCACTGCAGGCGGAAGCATTTTCTGACATATGAATGTATAATAAAAACATCAATGCAAAACAAAGTGATAACAGTAAAAAATAAACGATTACTAAGTGTTAGCGAATTGAAAAATAAATATTGTTGCCACATTTACAGTCCAGTGCGGAGCAAATAAATTGAATAAATGGAATGAGAATTTGAGGTGGAATAGCGGAAAACAGAAACTAAAATCAACACGCACACATAACAAAAGCAAAAAGAAAGCAATCGCCGCTTGATGTTTACGTTATTGAATCACAGTTACATATCAGGTAAAGCGTCAAATAAAACACGTATGCACATAAATTAAAAGGGTGCGCACATAAAAAGCAAAAGTCGTAAAAAAACATTTGTGGACACACATTTACTGTAGGTGTATAAAATTTATGAAACATTGGAAGCAAGTTGGAAAACTATTTGAAAAAATACTAAATTAAGAAACGAAATAGTAATGCATTTGTGGGTTGAGCTGGAAATGGCATAAAAAGGGTAAACGGATATGGAAAAATGTTATGTATACGCAATGGAGGCCAGCAGGACAGGCAGACTAACAAAACTAAACATAAAATGAATTATGCGAAATTTTTATTATTTACTTATGACAGTTCATATTTGACTTTGTATTATATTGTATTATTTGTAAATTAATATTTCTTAACAAGGAGATACTGGACATTGGAATTTAAATAAAAAGGTAATTTTTCTCAAAAAATGCGCGTTAAGGTGGCGATTTGCATACATCTATGTACTTTATATTAACACTCCATAAATAGTAACCAGCGTACGCTCTTTTCAAACAATTCATAAAATTTCATATATTTTCCGATTTCCACATAAATATTTCATCTCAAACTAGAGTTCTTTGTGAGCTGGGCCAAGTAAAAAAAAGACATAACATAACATAACATAACATAACATAACATAACATAACATAACATAACATAACATAACATAACATAACATAACATAACATAACATAACATAACATAACATAACATAACATAACATAACATAACATAACATAACATAACATAACATAACATAACATAACATAGCATACCATAACATAACATAATATAACATAACATAGCATACCATAACATAACATGCTGTTCAAGCAAGGTAACGACGCATGAGCAAGATAACGACGCATTTTTTGGTGCGTGCAGCCGGCTACATAGAATTATAAGACGTTATCACGTATTATAAGACGTTATCACGTCAATAACTCAAAAACACAGAAGTTTTCGTGAAAAACTTAATGTTACAGAAGTGTGTGTAGATAAAAGCACAAGTAAATTTAAGAGGTCTACTATACAGCAGAGCTTCAAAATATACATAATTCTTTTCCCTGAAATGCTCGCAGTTTTTGACGAATTTCAGACATAGTTCAGATCGATTTTTGTTATCAATTTAGAGGCATCAAGTTTTAAATTGAAATAAAACAACTCCAATTCAAATTCATGGAGCAATCTTTATTATTTTTGTGTAAAACCATTCATGATATTTATTTTCTAAAGGTAATCCCTTTCAAATGTTGGCCGCAACTTCGCCGTAATTGGGCCATACGTAAACATCAATTTTGGATGGCTCGCTGGAGGACTTCGGTCGATATCTCGTGAACAACTTTAGTAATGTTGGCTTCCAATGGCTCAATCGCAGCTGGTTTATCCATAAAGCACTTAAGCTTTACATACCCCTACAAATAAAAGTTCAAAGCTGTGATGTCACACGATCTTAGTGACCAATCCACCAATCCACTGGTCTGAGACGAGAGATAAATTACTCACCGAAGCAACGACGCAGTAAGTCCCTGGTTTCATGGGCTGTGTAGCAAGTAGCGCCGTCCGCCGTCTTGTTGGAGCCAAATGTTGTGAAGATTACGCGCTTCAGTTTCCGGCATCAAAGCGCCGTTTATCATGGCACGATAGCGTTCCCCATTCACTCTAACAATGGCGCCAGGCTCGTCTTTGAAGAAATGTAGGCCGATGATTTCACCAGCCCTTTGGCCGCGCCAAACAGTTGTTTTCAATAGATGTACTGACTGTTCTTGAATGGCTTCGAGTTGCTCTTCAGCCCAAAAATGGGCCTCATCACTCATTATCATAAGTTGGCCTGAGCGCGTGATGTACACTTTTCACAGAGTGCCGATTTTCGTAATACAATTGTACGATTTGTAATCGTTATTGAAGCGTAAGTCTTCCCGTGATAAAATGCCAATGAATAAAAAAAAATTATGTACTTCAACTTGACAGTAGTCATGCGTGATCTGTCAAAAAAAACCTATTGGAAAAAGCACCACCTATCTGATCTCCATTTATAAGCATTTACGCACTCAAAATGGTAGTTGCATTGTGCTTTCTGTTACACTGTATGACAAACTTATTATCATCATTAGCTTCACAGTTTTTGGCAGACCATAGTTTCCACTACTACATTCCTCAATCATTAGTAAGCTCCTTCCAATTGACAACGCTTATTGTCCTTAGATCATTTCAGACAGAATCTAGCTTCCACCTTTTCCGTGGTGTTCCTCTGCTTACTTTTCCCACAGTCTTATCTTACTGCATTTTCTCTTTCTAAAGGGTGGTTAAATTTCATATATAAAAAGTATATTGAGCTCTTCGTTATATCTTACTCGATATGCGCCATTTTCCATGCGGAGTGGACTATATCCTCTTCTGAGTATTTGTCTTCCAAAACTTAATATTTGTGTTATGTCTGATGCTTTAAGGGCCTGGCAACCATACGTGGAGATTAGCCTGATTAGCAACTTATACATGCAAAGTGTCTACACTTTTGTTGACAGTCGCGATTTAAGAAGTTTGATATGCAGTTTCTTTTTTTATGGAGGCGGCAAAAAGCATTGAAAGCCGAAAAGTGTGAGACTTGTCTTTCGACTCACCCACTAAAAACCCACCCCAGCCCCAGTTTTCTCTCCGCGGGACAACCGTTAGGTATTACTTCATGGGAGGGGGAGCGACCTATTGCCTCTTCATGAAGATCTTCGCTGTTGTTCAGCGCGACGCAGTTAAGCAATTACTATTCTTTCCATATTACTGAAAGTTGACCAATGTTCTTCTGAGTCAAGCATGATATCTGCTAGGTTACTTACCCTTATTGGCTTCCTAACCCTATTACTCAATTCTTCCCTTTCAAGCGCAAAACGAGGTCAAACAACGAAAAAATGCCCTGCATCTTCAACTAGACCGTCACAAAACGTACAATAGAGGTTGTTCTGATGCTTAAATCTACGCAGATAAGATTTAAAACATCCAAGTCCACTAAGTACTTGGGTCAGGTAGAAGTCTATCTGGCCATGTTTTCGATTTATCTATTTATCAATCCATGCGTCCATCGTCCGTTTATGTAGTTCTTCCGTTCCTCCTGTCACGTACGGATGCTTCGCTCCCGTTCAGCTCTTCGGTTGGTCAGCTGTGCTGGATCCGCTCGGTGTTTTTTTTTTCGGCAGAACTCGAAAGCGGTCAGCTTAACCGGTAGCAAAACCGTGAGGAGTAATACAGCATCCTCCGATACTGTACGTAATGCGCAATATACTCTGAGGGCAGATCACCGGAATACCGATTGCCTTTCATATATGAGCTGCAGTTAGATAATACTAGATAGATAATACTACACTTCTAAGTAGCTACCTAGAAACCTGCTTAGGGCCTCTTGTATTCACCATATGTAGTTAGAATGCTTTGTGCACAGAGTATATTCGATCACTTATGTGTGTCCTCAGATGTATCGGCATTCCTGTTGAAGATTATGTCTAGCCGAGGTATATGAATTGATCCACCCACTCGATGCATTCTTTCTCGATAATTAAGAAATTTCTCGGCATGGGATTATTTGAACTTATTTAAAATGCTAGAAAAAATGTACAAACCAGTGTGACTAAAACAAAACTTAAACAGAAAAGTGTAACCAAATACCTTGGGAAACTTATTCATATTTTCATTCATTCTGAATTCGAGTTGCCAATATTTGTGAACATTCAAGGGTGGAGGTAAAGACATTAAATAAAGAAAAACAAAATCAGAAATAATGGGCGCTACCAAGCAATTACTCCACACAAAAAAATGCAAAAAAAGCCACAGCTACTCAATCACCCAATTTATTAAGCCACTGAATTAAATTCCCTCTTTGACTTACCGCAATTTTGATTCATTCTCAAAGTGTTTCATAAAACTCTCGCTGGCTGTGTGATGATCCACAATTGTAATATTATGACTCTGATAGGAATGTAATACTGCTATATTCGCCTCAACCAGTGCCTTATCCTTCCACAGTGAGGTGGGTGTGCGCGTATCCAAATTCATCTTCAACGCAATGGTCTGTAAGAAAGTGAAGAAATTAGGAGCAACAGAAAGCTAATAATAACGATGATGTTGTATTACAATACAATAAAACGGTTTATTTGTTTTGATTTATTGTGCAATTGAGCTGAAAATCTTATGGCTAAAGAAAAAGAAATAACGTAAAAAAGAATTAAAATAAAATGTTTATACTTGCCAGGCTTGATGGCAATGCTTACACTAAGATGAGGAGTAGAGGGCATATTGAAGTCGTTTTGAAGGGAAAATACATGAAATCATTTCTGTATGAGTTGCCAAGAATTGGAGGAGGATGGGACTATACAACAAATTCTGTAGCACTGTCAAGGCGAAAGCCACAAATGCTCGGTATATACAGAGTGGCACAAAATTTGTCACCTGACAATCTTTGGCTATAATTTATTTTGTAAACCCCCGCTCTACTTTTGGATTATCTTTATTTTATTTATTGACTCGTTCTATTTTTGGAGTATTTATTTTTGAAGTCTTGTTTTTTTTTTATTAAGACAAGAAAATGATATCGCTCGAGTGACCGCCGCCAGAATTGTTGACCATACAGACCAATTTTGACAGATGTGGGGTCAATTCGACACATTTTTCAAAAGTCTCGATCACAGGTCCCAACTTTCTTGACGAATATTCTCTTTCAGAGCTTCAAAAATGTGAAAGCTGTGACGTTACCTCGTGACTTCCAAAAATAACATAAATAGAAGTCTGAAGGGCGAGCTCTGCCGGCCAATGGAAAGAGGCTAGAAATATCCTGCCTTCAGAATTTCAATTGTGTCTCGTGAACTATGCGCCGTTACTGTATCTGTATCCTTTTAAAAGTGTACATTCTTCAGACCCAGTTCATGCAACTAACACTCTATAAGTCTCTCATCATGCCCGTCCTAACGAATGGTGCAGAAGCTTTGACGATGACAATAACCGGTGAGGCGGTCAAACCTGTCATCTACAGTCAGAGTTGCCTTATTTCAATTCGGAGCTTGCCCAGACTTGGCAGCATCTTATGTTGTTCTATACTCTTCAAAGAGAGCGGCTAGAAGTTATAATGTTTGCAAAGCCATTGTCGGATGGCTTTGCGCCAGCACCACCAACTGCACAAATGTCAAAGCAGAATTCAAATTTGTCGAGTTTTGCAAAAATTAAATAATTTTCCGGTGTTACTTTTCCACCAACTTGCACTTCTTTAAGAAACTTGAAACTGCTAATTTCATAAAATTTAAGTACCTGACGAAATCCACCTTCAATCCGAATAAGTTTTAGAAGGCAGAGGTAATTGTAAGCCGCTTGCGAGATCGGAAATTTCTTAGAGCTTTAGGGTGTTTCTTTTTCGAGGCGACCGCACAATCTAACTTACAATCTACAAACTATGAGCCCCACGCCAACAGCGGCAACAGAAAGACTTCTCGACTGGCGTCCAATCAAATAAGTAGGAAGGAACTCAACCAAAAGATCTGCACTAAGACCGAGCATGACTTGACAATTCTCTCAGAGGTTTTTCGGTCACAGTAACCTATAGGGCATAAACAGAAGGTCCGACTTCGTTATTCCACAAGTAAACTTTGGCAAGAAGCCTGTTTTTTTAATAGGACAGAAGGGCTGGCAGAAGAGTTTAGAATCCAATCACCACGCATACAACTTCTTTATATATGGATCCAAAATTACAGAAGGAGCAGGAGCGGCTGTCTTCTACACGCACTTTGATCGCCAAAAGTATTTCAGGCTTTCTACTCCCTGTAGCATATTTCAAGTTAGAGTTAGCGTTGGAATTTACTCCACTCCACTTTCGCACAAACATCTTCTTCGATAGTAAAGCAGCTATTAAAGCAATAATAACTGTAATGAGTAGCTCGGAATACATGCAATACTGCAGATCTAAAATGGACGAACTCTGCGAAAATAGACAGGTTACAATTTACTAGGTGACAGAGCACAAAGGAACTGAGAGAAATGAGAGAGTTGACGAGCTTGCTAAGGCAGGATGAGTACGTCGAACATATATCCCTCAATCTCAGTTTTGAAGAAGGAACTAGACAAGGAACTAACTCTAGAAGTACAATCTATTTGAGAAGCCTCGACCTCCCACAAGAATACCAAAATAAGGCTACAAATTTGCAACACGAAAACAATCTACTTTATTTAGTCACTCCGAAGGAAGGAAGGATGTAAAATATTGGTTGTAGTACTGACGAAACATTGCCTCACCCCATATCACGCAGCTAAAATTGGTCTAGAACGTCACGTGTAACTTATGCAAAGATGAAAGTTAGAACACCTCCTTCACCACTGTTCTGCTATAAACAGAACTCATTACAGCGACCTGGGATCGGTATACTTTTCATCGCTGAAGAATATTGCTAACAAAAATTTAAACTATTTATTAAAATTCGTCATCAACATCGACTTGCATCACGAATTATGAACACGACTTCAGAACAATACTAGTAACTTCATCGACCCTTGCGGTCTATGTGAGATCTATTCAGATTAGCCAGATTAACGTAACCTAACCTATGAAATGTTACATGCGAAGCGCACTTCATCACTCCATACTTTGGATACCAAGCGTTTAGTTTTCAGAGCTTTAATCAGCTATAAAATTTGTCTCTTGTAAGTGGCAACGTCGCGAAAGTTCTAGCTAAACTACGCGCGTACTACAATCATGCTTTGTATTAATCTCTTCCTTCTCTTTAGAAGGATGCCCCTACATATCCATAAGGCTTAATAAATTGAAGAAGCCTTTGCCAAGCTAACCAACTTTCGTTCTGACTATTTAGTGGCACGAAACATTTTAAATCTTCAATACTTCCACCTTAACAGGCACAGAGTAAAGTTGGGGTTCTGAAGGTGGTATTCCTCAATTGAGGAACCCTATTTGTAGGCAGCTCGTCAAAAAACTGCAAATGCTGACAAATCTGTTTTGCCTTTTAAAAAGCAAATATTTATCCTTTTTCCAAATGAATTGAATTTTACTTACGCACTATTTTGCCACACACAAACTAGTTAGGTTTTGATAAACAGTCTGCTCGCACTTTTATGTACTTACCTCCAACATATTGCGTCTATTTGAGTCACACAAATTCCGACAACCAATTTCCGTTGACATATACCAACCGCTAAATGTAGTCGCTGTAAACTGGAGGCCACCGACATCGAACAGCATCGATGACACTGCGGGCACGGCATACCAGCGCAGGCTCAAATCCGCAAACCACTCGAATCTGTTTTGACAAGAAGAGATTTATAAACGTACATTTGTATATCCATGTGCATGTAAAAATATATCTACGTAGCAAAGAATAACAAATCTAAATAGAACAGTAGTATGTAGTGTCCCCCGGTAGCGAAAAACCAAACAGCTCAGCGAAAAAAGTCACACTAGTGTGAGCGTGACTAGATTGGTACCAATTGCAAAATGGCCAGTTAGTGGTGTAGTTACTTCCTATGGTCTTTAATTTAAAAAGATAATTATATATGTATATACAATGAGTGCTTATAATGATCGACACAAAACTTAGTTTCAGACAACATTTAATAAATAAATAAGCTCCAAGCGGCTTCTGTCAATGGTACTCTGAAGATACTCCTCCCTGATATAGGAGAGCCTCAGGGAAATCGAAGGCGACTACTGCCTTTGGTTGCTAACTCCATAATTCTTAATGCAGCA
>JAYXIM010008634.1:0-22764 GCA_037575425.1 Anastrepha fraterculus | reverse complement strand
GTGTAGGTGTTGTATCGGTTACATCAAAAGACATCCTATCGCGGTGCTTAATGCAGTGTTTTGGCAGGCCTGAAGCTTCGTCCACTCGAAACATTGGTTTCAGGCGACCAGACAGGCGCAGCATAGTTTAGAACCGGTCGGCCTATTGCTTTAAAAGTCGACAGCAACATTTCCTTGACTTTGCCCCAAGTGCTGTCGGCAAGCGACTTGAGAACCTTGTTGCGATTCTGTACTTTAGTTGCAATAGCGGTTATATGCGCTGAGAAGGAGAGCAAGCTGTCAAAGGTAACTCCCAGTATTTTGGAGTTGTTAACCGTCGGAATTTGTGTGTCATCGACTTTCACCTTGAGTTGTAGCTAGACCTCCTTTGTCTAGGTGGTGAAAAGGGTCGCCGTGGATTTAGTGGGGGAGAGTTGTAAGTTCCTCGCAGTGAAGAAGCGAGAAAGGCTAACGTCGAAGGCGTCGACGCATTTGCTACCTAGGAAGCCAGAATACACCAGATGGCGGCACCAGATTACCGATAAAAGTGCAAGAATTAAAAAAGCCAAAGACGCACTTGCCAGCCTTTAAAAAAGATGTGGCATTCGAGGCAACAGTTATGAAACTTGGCTTGTAACAGAATCTACCACACAAAGCTTACTATCATTTGTTAACCGTTGTCTCAGAACAATCCTGCGCATGTGGTGGCCGGACAACTGGATTTCGAACAAACAACTCCTTGCAAGAAGCGGACAAAAACCCATTGTTATGGAAGTATGGGAACGTAACTGGAGATGGATTGGGCACATCATCCGCAAACCAGCTAAGGAAATAAGCAGAACGGCGTAAGACTGGAACCCATAGAGAGTATTAGTAAAGAATCATGGCGATGTACCATTTTTTGAGAAGTTTAGTCTACGAAAACCGAGCGGTGGGTGTTCCGGTTCACGGCAAAAGCGAATAATCGACAACAATGGCAAACTTTTGTTTTGACACTATACGCCTCTAATCGGTGCAATAGCAACAAATAATAATAAAAATTATTTCCTTCTCAATACTTTTTTTTGTGCTTAAAATTCGCACCAGACTTGGCCCAACATATCGATTTTTTTTTTTTTGGTTTTTTTTCAACTGAACTATTTCTTTTTTTTAGCATTGCCGATAATTTTTCTTAGCATGTTTTCTGGATAATGGGAATTTTTTAAGTAAATACACTGACTGATCTAATTTTTTAAATATTTTATAATAAAAGCATTTTTAGGAGTCAGCATCGAGTTCCGAAAGTGCACTAAAGCCGCATTTCTTTTGTAAGGATATTTTTTTATTTTGCTCCATATCTCGCACTGTGTTTGCTATCTTTGCTGGAACCATGTGGCTTTTGAAACCTGATTTCAGTATGTTTTCCAAACCAACACCGAATCTAAAGTCGGCCGAGTTGCAAATCGCCAAAAGGTGGCGGTTTAGAAAATCGCTATTTCTTAGTTTTTACACTTCTTGACCTTTGAAAGGCGCTACAAATGGTAATACACATACATTAACATTTGGACCAGTTTTGACTACCTTCCTGTTTTTCCTTTTTACTTTAATTGTATATTTCTTTTCTACAGGCTTCTCCAACTTCGCATTGTCCCTGCGTACCATGAAGGATAACTCGTGCAAGACGGATCTTTTCCAGGTGTTCCTTGGCCTGCCGCGGCTCTACTTCTTTGAGAATTCCAATCTAGGGACCTTCTAGTGGTGCTCATTATTGTTCTTAAAAATTATATCGCATTATTTAACAAAACCCATGTCTTAAACTTTATACAATTAAAAAAAAAAAATCAACAAACTTTTCATCCCATGCCTTGTTTTTAATTAGAATTTCTAATATAATTTTTGGTAAGCATAAAACTGCAGTGCATTAAATTTTAGTATAATAAAGTGCAAGTTGGAAGCGGCTAAAAAATCTCGATAATTTTTTATAATTTTTTTCCCTCGCGGTGTTGCACATTTTTTCCATGTAAATAGAAAATCGCACTATTTTAACTAAGCCCATTTCTGACAATTAAAGGAAAAAAAGTTCTGAAAAAGCGGCACTTCGCTAATTATAAAAAAAGAAAAAATCTACAAAAACAACTATCCAAAAACTATTTCCCCTACTCGCACTTGGACAACGGCATAAACTCCATTTCGGCTTTGCATTTCAACGCCTTTTTAAGCGCTTTAATTTGCTAGACAAAATTCATGCGTATACAAGTTAAATTACTCACCAGGGGCACATTAAGTAAAGCTCATGTGAAATCATATAGAGTACAGCCAACATTCGGGCATATGTTTTGTTGGCGTCTCCTTGGAATGTTGGACAAAACTTTGTAACTTTGTACCCTTCAATGCCCAAAACGCGACTATGATGAGATGTCCAAATGCCTACAAAAACAATGAAAGTATCACATAACACGCATGACTGGAAAGGCAGAAGGCGAAATTGGGTCAAACCATAAAAAAATCGACGCCGACTATGCCAACATTCAGAAGATACACACGACTAAAATAAGTATGGCAAGAGGCATTTTCTGATGATCTTTCTTTTGTGGAAAAAATTTACTGCAATAAAAATCGCATTTTGAGTGCTTTTTTTTGAGGGTTTTGCAAGAGCACGCAACCAAATGCGTTTTATGGCCAAGAAGCAACCCTTAACCGCATGACTCGGAAGTTTAATGTAGGGGCGTCTCATTTTAAGTAAGCACACACACACACATACGTAAATGGGGAAATTGTACTTTATTTCATTACTTTGCTGGCAATGAAATGCCAATGCTGAATAGGCCAGAAAGAATTTACCGAAATTGCTTGGAAAGGCAGTAGAATGGAAAGAAGTTGAAAAATATTTGAACTGTGTCGAAATGTTGAGCAAGAAAAAGTGTTGACTTACTCGGCAAACAAGCAAACAATATGGCGATATGAACTGAAATAGTGTTACGTGCACACACACATGCAAATGCATTTACTAGCCAACATATGAGTGTCAGTTGGCAACTGCAATTGATGTTGAGTCTGTATCTAGGCAGCTACCCTATACAGTGTTGTGCAAAATAATAGCAACCACTTAGCGAAAAGTATTGAAGCATTGAATTATATGAAATGCAAATGAGAGTGGAAGCACTTTCCCATTTTGCTGTTAACGCTTTCTGCGGTATTTGTAAGCTAAAGTTACTAATTTAAAATCGCAACTGTTGAACAAAAAAAACGATTAAATTGGGTTGAAGTAAATATTGTACGAAAGAGGAGATTAAGTTGATAAAAAATGTATGAAAAAAGCCAACACGATAGATCAAGTGTCAGAATTGCCGAAGTATTTCTAAACGAAGGCATTTAGTGACTCTTCACAGAGCAGACTTATTGGGAATAAAACGTAGAAAACGAGAAATGAGCGATGAAGACCGAACGCGCTTAATATTAAAGATTATTGCAAAGGAGCGATGCCCTGTTATGAGAGTTACGAATTTTTTGCAATGTCGTATATTTCTCTGAAAATTGGGTTATATGTATGTAAGCGTGAGTAAAGGGTGGTTAAATGTCAAGGGCCGATGTTGAATATGAGCCACACCTAAACGCCAAGTTTTTTTCTGCATTTCATTTCACAATTTTCAATTTCAGACTAGCTCAATTTGAACCATGGGAAGATACACAATCGAGCAACGCATTTGGGCGAATGATAATCCAAGAGTGATTGCCGAAAAACCAATGCACCCACAAAGAGTGACTGTTTGGTGCGGTTTATGGGCCGGCGGCATATTTCTTCCAAAATGAGGCCGGTCAGGCAGTTACTGTGAATAGTGTTCGCTATCGTGAGATGATAACGAACTTCTTATGGCCCGAATTGGTAGACATGGATGTGGACGACATGTGGTTTCAACAGGACGGTGCCATTTGTCACACAGCTAACGAAACAATGGCTCTTTTGCGCGAAAAATTTGATGGCCGAATAATCTCACGTCGCGGCGATGTCAATTGGCCACCAATATCATGTGATTTGACACCGTTGGACTTCTTTCTTTGGGGTTATTTGAAAGAAAAGGTGTACGTCGATATGCCAGCAACAATTCAAGAGCTAAAGGATGAGATAATTCGGCACATTAACGGCATAGAACCTCAATTATGCCTCAGCGTCATCGAAAATTCGGACCATCGGATGGAGGTGTGCCGTCGAGCCCGCGGGGGCCATTTGGCCGATATTTTATTCCATGCGTAATTGGGCCATACCAATATTATCATAATAAAGAGAAATGACAATAATTTCTTAATAAGATTGTATTTTATTCCAAATCAACACCGGCCCTTGAAACTTAACCACCCTTTATATGCAAAACACAAAAAAAAAATTGTTTGATAATTTTACTGAGTATCTCAGGCACAACTAATTTTTTCTAACCTATTTAAAAACCGAATGTCGGCATTGAAAGACCCTGTATACTCTGTAGTTAACTCACTACATCACATTTCAGTATCTACTTCTTCTCGTTATTACCTTTTGCACTTTGCCACCTCTTTTCTATGTTCTTCTCATACTCCCCCTCCAATCATTCCATTTTCTCTTCTTTTCTTTCTTTCAATTGATTATGAAAATGTTTGCCTCTTCCTGGTGCTCTTAAGAAAAACTTGCTAAATGTTTTCTGATTGTTGTTTTTCGTGTATTTTCCTGCTAGTTACAGCAATTTTGTTGTTGCTACTAGTGGCAAAATTGTGTTGGCGGCTGGAAATTACAATTATTACATTTGTTGTTTTCATGTTCGGCAAGAGGATGTGAAAAGTTTTCTTTGGTACTTTTAGGGTAACGTCTCGATAATATCCTTGCGCTTTGTTATTTGAGTTTTATGGTGCCATTCTTGTTGGTGTTGTTTTCTTTTAAGATTACAGAATGAGGCATGCATGTAGAGAGCAGCAGTAGCTGATAATGTTTCGGCTGAGTTAAAACTTTTCGTGTAATTTTGTTGGAGGAGTGAAATTATGTAAAAAGGAAAGTTTTTCTTCTCTTGCTATTGAGTGGAAAGAAGTGGGGTGTAGTGGAAAGGCAAAGGTTATAAAGTGTAAAAGATTGTATCGCATAAAAACGTTTAAATTGTGTTATTCAGATTGGATAAGCGAGCGTTAGTGAGCCGCAACGTCGTTAGGTGAGAAGTCAAACAGTTTTTCATAATTTTTTTTGTTGTGTTTTTTTTTTTGTAATTTACGAATACTTTTAGACCTGCAGTATAGCTAAAGATGATGTAATTTTCTAACTTTTTTTGCAAAACGGAATGTAATCTTCTAACTGGTAGAAGGCTTGGCCTGCAGAGCTGGTTTGGCCCGTACGATAGCAGCCCTGCATAAATTGTAGCGAGAGCCCTTTTGTACAAAAATAAAATTTGCTTCCAAAGAAATATTTTTAAAAAAGTATATTTTCTCCTAAGAAATACAATAAAAAATATTTTCAAATATATTAAACTTCATAGAAAAATTTTCGATATTTAAATCTTCCAAAAAATATTTATCAAACAAAATAAAATTTTCTAAGAAGTTTTTTTAAATAAAAAATTATACTTTTTTCCAAAAAACAAGTTTTGTGTAAAGCAAATTAAAGTACAAAAGTAAATTTCTTTTCCAACAAATGTTTATCTATCTTAAAATAAAAAAATTAGTCTTGTGATGGGTCTGGCTAGGTAGATGGGTGGGTGTGGGGAGATTGCAGGTAACACTATCGAAACCGTGGCAGAATTTACTTACTCGGCAGCAAAGTTGCCCGGGCGGTGGCACGGATATAGACATACGCTCCCGAATCGGAAAAGCCAGGGCGGCCAGGGGGTCGTACCCTATATGACGAAACCTGAGTTCCAGTTTAAAGGTTAGGCTCTCCAAGTCGAATGTGCTATCGGTACTGCTGTACAGTAGTACTGGATTATATTACAAATTTTATGGCCAAAAATAATGCCAAACAAGGAAAGCAAACTTAAAGCCGCTAGCCGTTTGGATTGGAAGACAGAAATGGAAGGGGATTGCTCACACTTTACCCAAAAAAGACGAAACGAAAAGACGAATGAAACCAACTCGCAGCAAGAGGAAGAACGCCTGGCAGGCCAAAGGAGGGTTTAGCTGAAAGCAGGGGAAGGCGTTATCCAGTAATTGGACCAAATGGCGCGTAGGTGTTGTTGGCGCCCTATCACCCGCTACGGATTCAAGGGGACAACGGTGATGATGATAAAAGTTCCATACCAAAGTTTTCAATATTCAAATTCCATACATTCCCAAAAATTCTTTATAAAAAAAATAAAATTTTCTTTCCAAAAATTAATAAAAAAAAGAGATTTAACTGTTTCCCAAAAAACAATTTTCCAAAAATTAAAAAAAAATGAATTTTAACTGTTTTCCAAAAAAAAAATTTAATAAGTAATTCATAAAAAAGAAAATAAAAATATTTATAAAAATAAAAAAACAAAAATTTTCGTTAAATTTTTTTGGGTTTTTTTAAATAAAAAACAAAAATTTTCGATAAAATTTTTTGGATTTTTTTAAATTCTTTTTCAGATTTAGTTTAGACCTAATTCATAAAAAAGAAAATACAAATATTTATAAAAATAAACAAAATTAAAAACAAAAATGTTCGATAAATTTTTTTGGATTTTTTTAAATTCTTTTTTAGATTTAGTTTATGTTAAATCAAACATTTTTTTATAAAGATACAAAGCTCCAGTAAAAAAATTTTAACACTTAAATTTTCCAAAAATTTGGAACAAAATGTTTTTTTTTAAAATATTTTTTTATATATTTTTTTTGGAATTTTATTTTTTTAATTTTGTTTTTTCCAAAATCTTTTCTTCAAGTTTATTTTATCTTAAATTAAAAAAAATATTATAAATAGACAAAGTTCCATACCAAAATTAACAACCTTCAAATTTTTCAAAAACAATTTTTTTTTTCTAAAAAATTCTTTTTCTTATTTTTTTAGCAAGTGTGTTTCATCCTATAATAAAAAAATCTTTATAAAAATGTTAAATTCTTTACAAAATTTTCACCAAAGAATCATATTTTTCCCCCAAACAAATTTTTTGTAAGCTTTCGTTTATCTTAAAATAAAAAAGATATTTATGAAAATCTAAGACTCCATTCCGAGCTTCTTCTGGCTTAGCAAAGGGGGTCTTAGAGTTTTTTGCGGCCTGCAAATGAGAAGCCTCTTCGTAGTTTTTTCACATACTTCGAGGCTCACGATTGCCTACCAAGTGGCGACTATTCTTAGTAAAAACCGTTTTTATCATTTCAAGTTTCACTTTCACAGTGGATCTCGCACCCTGTCCAGCCGAATGATAGCCATGCACAAGCCCATTCGGTTACGGAGGCGACCCAAACCGGCGTAGGCGTCTCAAATTATCCTGCCTCGAACACAATATGAAATTTAAAATATAATCCGAGCAGACAGCAAGTAGCATGCAACCAGTTACATTTGTGTTTTCCTTATAAAACGACAAAAAACTGCTGTCTTGAGTTTGAAAATTACTCCTATTTCAAGTGAAAATAAGAGGAAGACTGCAGAGGCTGAAGGAGCGCCGAATATTTTCCGTCACACGAAATATTTAAATATAAACAAGCTCCTGCATATGAAGGCATGTGAGTGTGGCAGCAAACATCACAAAATACATACAAAAATATTCATGTGAGAATATCTTTAGGTGCGCGTATGCATTTAGGTGGGCTATGTTGTTTCCCACTGTACATGAGTGCCTTTATTACACATCCTTTGCTCATTTCGTGCGGTATGCTAACATGTTTTCCTTTTTAGTCGTTTCGCTGTCAGCTTGTCCTTTTTTATTTGCTATTTCCTTCTGAAAAAATCCACTTCTTAGCGTTTTTATTTTCACAGCAACGTCGTTGTACTTCGAATCTTCTTCATATTTTCCTAGCGTGGATTTGCGTGTGTGGCCGCCGTAGCCGAATGGGTTGGTGCGTGATTACCATTCGGAATTCACCGAGAGGTCGTTGGTTCGAATCTCGGTGAAAGCAAAATTAATAAAAACATTTTTCTAATAGCGGTCGCCCCTCGGCAGGCAATGGCAAACCTCCGAGTGTATTTCTGCCATGAAAAAGCTCCTCATAAAAATATCTGCCGTTCGGAGTCGGCTTGAAACTGTAGGTCCCTCCATTTGTGGAACAACATCTAGACGCACACCACAAATAGGAGGAGGAGCTCGGCCAAACACCTAACAGAAGTGTAAGCGCCAATTATTTATTATTTATTTATGTCAGTGTTTACATTTATGCGCTTTTTCTGAAACTGCTTTCAACGTATTCCCGCTCCCTCCCACCCCTTCTGCCATTAACATCACTTAAATGTTTGCAGCTACTTTTATGTAATATACCCTGGTAATGTGAGTAAATACAAGTTTACTATGAAAAGTAGCGCTACACAGAGCGCAGGCGAAAAATGTGGCAAGGCAATTGTGCAAAAGTTTTTACCGTTTAAGTACATTTGCTTGCTTCACGGCGCGTCGTTGGTCCGTGTCTGTATCATAGGTACCGACGTTGTCGACGTCGTTTTAACTTAGCACTTTTCTGAGCTGGTAAGCAAACTTTGCTGCCTGCCTTTCTATTCACACAGTACACCTGCTTGGTTACTCATACGCACCGTTGGCTGTGCGCTTGCCATGGCATTGCTGTTGCATCGATTCTAGCTATGCGTGTGTACATATATAAAAGCAGTAGATAGTAAATAGGTAAAGGAAGTAGTTTGTTTATTTGTTTGAACTGACTCTAAATAGCTATTTTCGATTTCTCGTTTTCACAAAGCAGCTTTACTTGACTCTGTGTGCGGTGCGACATATGTTAAGTGCAGTCATGGCAATTCATTGATCCTTTCTTTCGCTTGCTACTTGCACTTGCATTGAGGTAAATAAAATGCAGCTCACTCACATTACGTATGAAAACTTTTGACAATTTCTGAACAAATATATCAAAGTAGTTTTAGTCAGATTTTGCTTTCCGAATGATCGAATTTTATGTGGTGGCTCTCATGCATTTTACATTTGAAAAATATTAAAAAAAAAATTGTTGTTATGGTAGTTTGCCTTGAACAACGCTGCCTTGGGTTTCTACCGCCGTACTGGTGGTTGAAGATTTGTTTGTTTGCAGACATGCTTTTAAGTTTTCACATTAGTGTAAGTCGAAGAGATTTATCACGCATATAAATATAGGTAAGGTATTATTTTTAATATTTTTTATTTTTATTATTCTCGCTGAACACAAAAGTTTTCACATTTCAATAGTACAGCGGAAGCAAGTAATGTTGGGCCGAACTCGTGATATGCGCAATCTGAGTGGCAGCTCACTAAATGGACTAATGTTGGGCGAAGCAAAAAGTTGCGAATGTTTTCCGCTAGAAGACTTCAGTGAGCTCAGGAAGTAAGAAAAACAAAATGCAGAATATTTAAGCAGGTGATGCTATGAACCAAATGAAGCGAATATGCTGCATGAATAAGGGTCTGCAAATGAACGGATTTGGCGAAATATCCCCGGAAAATTATTTTAAAGGCATCACACATTGACAGGTTTTCACAATTTTTTTATTTTTTTTTTTTATTTAAACTAAGTTTAAACAAGTTTTGTACAACACCCGTAAAACTTGGGTTCAAAAAATTTGGGTATATTCAAAAAGCTGCCATAAATTTTTATCGAAATTTAAAAACAATTTTTGAAAAAAAATTTTAATCAGGTTTTTTCAAAAACCTTTGTGTGCGTGTTCATAAAACTTCAATAAATTTTCATTAAAACTTAAAACAATTGTAATCAGAAGTCTTCAAAAATTTGGGTACATATGCACAAATATTCCACAAATTTTCATCAAAATTAAATAAATTTAATATGATTTTAAAAACAAAAATTGGGTAAATATTCATAAGATCTCAACAATTTTTCATCAAAATTTATATAACTTTAATCAGAATTATTCAACACTTTTAGTGCATAAGCATTAAAAAAAATTGGGTGCATATTCATAAAGACCCAACTAAATTTAATTTAATCAAAAAACAAAAAAAAAATTATATGAAGGTTTCAAAAAAAATTGGATGTATTCATAAAAATTTAACGAATTTTCATCAAAATTTAAAAATTGTTAATTACAATGTTTCAAAAAATTTGGGCACCTATTCATAAAAACTCAACGAATTTTCAACAAAATTTAATATTGTATAAATTAAAAAAAAACTGCAACTTGCATCAAAATTAAAAAAAAAATTACCAGAATTTTTCAAAAAAATTTCACCACAATTTAAAAAATTTTAACCAAAAAAAAAATTTCAAAAAAAATGGGTACATATTCATAAAACTTCAACAAAATTTTAAAAATTTTTACTATGAATTTTTTAAACACAAATTGGGTACATATTCATAAAAAAATTCAAAATTTTTTTAAAAAATTTTAATCGTAAAATTTTCTAAACAATTTGAGTATCTACTCAGTTTTATAGTCCATTAAATTTTAGTATAAAAAAGAGCAAGTTTGAGGTTGCTTAAAATTCGCGTTGATTTTGGTAATTGTTTACCATCAAAGTGTTGCTCATTTCCCCCAAATAACGAACTTTCATTTTCTTTATATGGCGCCCTTTTTTACTTGCATGCTTTGCCTATCCCATTCTTACTTCGATATTCTTTTCATAGTTGGAAATTATTTGTGTTGAACATCGTCAGCTATGTACAGAGAGTTCCCAACTCCCAACTCCGAAAGTAATAAAAGCGCAAGCCAACAATAAAAATTGTAAGTGCTCTTCAAGTCACACCTTCCGCAGCGTACTAGTGAGATTGGCTTTTCACGAAATGGAGTTATTAAGTTTCAGAATGCGCATGTTTGGGCTAGGCAAGGCCCCCATGCAATATATACAGTAGACACGTGTTTCTTGAAACATGGGAATGGGTGCTGTAGGCCACAGTTTCTAAGTCGCTGCGGGCACTGCTTTCCTAAACTTTATGCAGAATACAATTGTTGAGTTTTGAACGACATTTCTTTGTCTCAAAGACAGGAAATATGGTTCCTGCATGACGGCACTGTAAAACATTTTTCGGCTGTCACAAAACTTTTCCACGCGGATGGTTAACAAGGGTCGAACCTGTGTTATAGATTGCGATACTGCTTAATTTAAGCACACTAGTTTTTTTTTGTTTTTTAGAAAACATTTGTCCATGGAATTGCAGTTTTTTCGGAAAATAGATCCTATTAATATACAGTATTAACGTTGTTGAAGTGGTTGAGTATTTCTACTGAAATAATCCTAATTAGTGACTAAGCCGTTTTACTTACTGGTGCCATTTCGTGAGGTCGAAGTATAGCAGCAAAGTTTTTATCCCTATGTCTGAGATTTCATTAATTTTTTGTAGGACGGCTTACCGAAAGTGCGAAGTCCAGACCTGCGCCTTTCCATAAATAGTGTAAAAAACTTTCTTCACCCCCTCTGTCTGACAGCTTTTGCAGATGGAATCGAAAGAAGGTTGAATCTGGCTGCACGATCCCATAAATAGTGGAAAGGACTTTCTTTCACCCCCTCTACCTGACAGCTTTTGCAGATGGGATTGAAAGGAAGGTGGAGTCTGGCTGCATGATCTTCTATCTTCCAATCACCTTTAAGGGTTGTGGGGATACGTGAAGTGTTTGAGCGAGAGCATGCTGACAGGTAATTCGTCTTCTAGATACTGTACGCCGGCCATGTTTTTTTGTTGCATGTAGTTAATTGTTTCCACCTTCTTGCGGCTAAAGCATAGTGCAGCTAAAGCAGTGTGAAGTAATGGATGTTTTCATTATGTTGAATAGGGTAGAACTGCCACCGCCTCTATTATGTCTGGGGCCGTATCTTTTCTTGCTAGCCCATCTGCTATCTCATTACCCTCTATATTTATATGATCGAGAACCCATGGCAGAGTAATTTGAAGCCAATGACCAAGCAATTCTAGTTCCTCTGTACACTGTAAAACTTGTTTGAATGAACTGAAATTGGAATCTAAGGGCTTGATAGCTGCTTGACTGGATGAAAAGATACACAGCTACTCTTGCACTAATTTCTTTGTAGTGCTTTTGAGACTTGCAGGCTTCTCTTATTGCTGATAGTTCTGCCTGGAACACGCTGGCATAGTCAGAAAATCGAATTGATTTGTATAACCCACCATTGCCATCCTTTTCCCTCATTCGGCTCTCGCTGGAAAGCGTACCGTAAAATCTTTCTTCAAGTTAAGGTCGAGGATTGCAAAGTTGGATTGTTTTTGAGCAGTGAGGGTCCCTGTAGGAGGATCTCGCTGTGAGCGTTCGATCTTGTTTTACAGTTTCTTATGTTTCTGAGTCTCGCCACACTGCATGTAGCGATCTAATGGTAATAGATGTCTTAGCACGTTACGCGCTTCAGTAGGACTGCAGCTGGCGCTCCTGTGGTCTGGATACACGTTGATCTTTGTATCTTGTTCAGCTTGGTTTGGTTGTGTTTCTTGTCCATGGCGGGCCATCAGACTAGTGTCGCATATGTTAGTATCGGTCTTACAATGCCAGTGTAAGCGAGACGGCACATAGTGAGCTTACAGATAATGCAAATTTTGTTTGGTTGTTTCTTTTGCTTTTAAAATTGTTTAACAATGAAAAACAATTGATAAATTTGGTTAAATCAGAGTGATAGCAAACATTTCAGAGCTTCATAGCCAATCCGTTGAGTCGTTTTTGATTTGTTGGAGTTCGAAAAATAAATTTATGATTTTTTACATATTTCGGCTTATAGACAAACCTCTTTTGTAATTTCAAGCAATTTATATCCTTCCAGTAGATATTAGCTTCAAAGTGCAAAAACCCTGTGCAAATCAGAGCAATCTGTACACAGTTAGTAGCTTACATACGTACATATTTTGGGAGTTTATTTTGTAAGATGTGGAAACACTCACTCACATTTTTTTACACAAATATTTAAAAAGGGTAAGACACAAAATTTCTCAAAAAACCATAGTTACAGAAAGCGCTAAGCGATCTCTTACGTCTAGTGAATTAATACTTTTATTTCTTTGATTTTTTCCCCATTTTTTATTGGTGCCGCTTGCTTTGTTTACAATTCGCTTAGCATTACATAATTACGGCCGCCCAGAAGTTTAACTTATCAAACAATGAAATGCTAAAGTAAAGGGTACAAATTATATTAGAACGATGAAAAGGGTTGCCAAGTAGCCTAAATGGCTTTGTCGTACGCACAAAAGGCAATGAGTGAATAGCGAAAGAAACCGCACAGAAATAATTGTCAAAAAAAAAAATTAAAAAAAAAATTCTGGATTTATATAAAACTAAGCAACAACGTGTGGCAAGGAAAATGTGCGTGTATGTGTGTTGACGTTGGAGTAGAAACGCAATAGAGCTGTTGCGCAAAAGTGCTATCACGTGACAGGGGATAGAAAAAAATTGAGATTACAGTAGAGCTGAGCACGAAAAAAAAGTATTGTGGCAAAAGCTGAAAAATCCAATTAATGCAACTCTGCAAACAAGCGGTGCTTCAGTGCTTCAGTGCTCAGTACCCAGCCGCTGCTGTTTGGTTTTTGTGCTATATTACCACACCCCTACTATCCCCCGCACAGAGTATGACCAACAAGCGCGCACCAGACGCTTGTTTGCTGGCGAAAAAGTCAAAGCGATTTTTACGCGATTGCTGGGTTAAAGTTAACGCAGAGGTGCATGTGGCAGTTATTGGGTACATTTCTTTTGCTTTTTTTTTTTGGTTTTTATTTTTGTTAAGGAAAAAAGGTGACAACATTTCAGTTGCGCATGTAAGAGCGAACCAAGGGGGGGTAGTGAGCTAAAAGGGCGGCAAAGAAAAAAATTCGAAAAGTGCGCACTCACACACATACACACGCGTAGCGCGGTCTTCAAGGAGCTATACGCTGAGGTCGAGACTATTGAGGGGCGTTGAAAAGCCGCTAAATGCGTCCTGCACGGAAAAATGTTATTGCATAAAAGCGGCAAACCGCGCAGAGAAGCGTTTGTTGACAAAAAAAACACACACACACGCACACACAAAAAACTAGCAGATAGGAAATTGCAAGCGACGTGCGCAGTCAAAGGCATGAGTTGTGGTGGGGCAGGTGGACTAACAACAATTACAACCACAAACCACACAAGCTACAAAACTATAAAACTACAAAAACAACAGTGCGAGGGTGGCTTGTGTGGTTAAAAAAAACAAACTCCAGCGCTGAACTGAAATGTGTCCTTACAAATTGCGCACAAACTTTCCACTTTTGGTGCACAGCTGCCGATTGCCACAACTTAGCAGCAGCCAGCAGCGAGTAGCAAAAAATAAAGATGCAGCCACGCATAGCATAAAAAGTCACACAAAGCAGACGAGAGGAGGAGCACGGGGGCACATGAAAATGTGTGCACCCGAATCGAATTTGGCGGCACTGACGGCAGTCAACAGTTTGACTGCAGCTGACGTTGCGTACCCACTTAGGCGTGGCAGGTAAGCTTTCAGCAGGCGAGTACCAACCAAACGGAGCGTTTATTTAAGCAATGCAAAAACAAATGCAATAACAAAAAGTGATGTGCATAATACTTTTTGCGTAGTTGGCAGCATACAGGTGGAAAATGCGCGTAAAATTCATTGTGCAGAAAGTTTTTTATTTGTTGAAAAATTAGCGCAAAGAACTTTTTCAATATGCAGCCACAGTATGCAGTGTGGCAGAGATTTGCCAGGTTTTTTTTTATGAGTTTTATTTTTTGCAAGCATTTTTGTTTTTTTTCAAGCGTTTTCTTTCTTTTCTTATTATTTTTTCAAGCTTTTATTACGTTTTACGGCTTTTATTTTCTCCAAGCACTTTTTTCTCTTTATGACTGTTTTTATTATATTTTTTTTTTTTGGAATTTTACAACGTTTCATATTCACTCTTGCTGTCGAAGCGAGTTTTTCAGTGCGCGCGTTTTCTGTATTTGTTACTTTTTTTAATATTTATTCCCATACGATTTTTAATTCTATTCAGCTGAGTTATTTTTTTCTTTCTTTAACACTCACTCACTTTTTTTATGAATTTTCATTGCGTACATGAAAAGCGTTTGCATTGCTAACCAAATGTAGGCTGAATGTGGATACTCGCGCATTTGTGTTGTTTGCCCTGCCTGCCACGCCACCACCCAACATCAATTGCTGCATGAAAATGGCATTTAGCGCAAAATAAAATCGTGCCCCCGTTGCTGTCTAGTGGAAAAAATTAGCTTGCTGCACGTACTACAATGCTTACAAAAATCACTGAATCTTTTAAATGGCATTTGGTTGATGGCTGGTGCCGCCAGAGTTGCCAAGTACTTGGCGAGCGGCAGAAGTGGCAAATGGAGTTGAAAAATAAGTGGGTTAAAAAAGCTCTTAGTAGTATTTAAATACGAGTTTTGCAGAATTTCGTGCCATTTTGTTTAGTGCCAAAAAACTTAAGCCCTTTGAGTGGCTTTATATTGGTCCAGAAAGGCTAGCAATAATTTTGGAAAGGTTGAAACATTTTTTAGGTGTCTTTAGTGAACTTTGTGAAAACAAATAGCCTAAAATTATTGCCAAGTACTTTTATTTTAGTGGTGGATCAATTTCTTGTTCCATCAGTACAGAAGGACTTCTGAGTTTTCTGAGCGAATAACTGATGCCTCCTCTTTGTAAGCTTCTATTGAATTCAACTTTACTCCATTACAGAGACCAAAATAAATTTTGATATAACACCAGATTCCCACGACAGTCGGTTCCGCGTTAGTGAAATGATCCGAATTTATATCCAGCCGGCCAAGAATTGTCACTCCAGCAACACTCCCCAAGCATTTTTGCGGAATTTTTTCATTGTGATGGCCGCAACATGGTACTAGGACCAGGACCTGTATGGTATACAAGCCAAAAATTGGGATATTTTGCAATTAAATATTTTTACACTGCATCCCTTGCAATAAAATATTTTTACACTGAACTTTCAGTATTTAATTTCGACCCATTTTCAATAAAGACATGGCTCATTCTTCAAGAAAAGCCGTATGAAACTAAGTCCCAAACTTGATAAGAAATTCAGAAATATTCATCAAATTTTCATCAAAAGATATTTTTCGATAAAAACCGGAAAGCGAGGAATGGAAGACATACAAATTATAAAAAAAATTCCAACCAACAGTTTTAGCGAATATCGCCGAGTCTCTCTCGAAGTGAGAAGTTGGTATGAGGCTTTGTATCGGGCTCAGCAAACATCTTCTCTCAGAAGCGGTGCAGTCAGTGAACCCACTTAGTGAAAAGTTTGCATGACTATCAGACTCAGTGAATGAGTTTTAGTTGGAATCCTGAAAAAGTTGAAGTTAAATATCGGTGGCTACTAGAAAGGGACTGACAAAAAGACTGAGTGAAGCCACCTAGTGAAAAGTTTGCATTGTGTGACATTGTGACTATCAGAATCTATAAATGCTTTTTTGGTTGTATTTTTACAAATCTGACTAAGTTTAGGTTAGAATTCAGAGTCTGCCATACCCCACGCGGTACAGAAAGACAGAGTTAAATTAACCGGCTCAAAGTAAGGCCACGTGACTCTCAATTCCTTTTCTTTACTCCTCCATGAGATATAATCAGTGCATTTCTTTTATGAAACGTTGGAAATTCCGAATGACCGTTTACTTCGAGTCTAATAAACTTTCAAAGAATATATCGTTACGTTTTTTTCTTGAGGGTGTCAACTGTAACATTTGTTCCAGCTCATTTGTTTTCCCTTTAAAACAGGGCCCAGAGAGGATACCTATCACAGCACGAATGAAGAAATAGTCCAGAGACATTAGAGACTTAGATTTTCTTTCATCGAACAATCGAGTGATCTGCCAATCTGTAATTCATCTGTTAAATAAAGAGCAATCGAACCCGTAGTTTATGCAAGTAAGAGGTACACGTTATGGGCATCGTATACTTACTACTTTAAGCTTTCTTTAATGGTCAGCTTTTCTAAGGTGTAGCAGTTTACAAGAATGTTTCTGTGTCCGAGAATCCAAACCATCGTTCATGGGTATCCGGCATTTTGCCGAAATTTATTTACAGCTCGATATGAAAGCAAGTTTTCATAGACTGTGCTGAGTTGGGAATACCCATGAGCCAGAGAGTCGTTCCGTTTCTTGCTGTTAACTCAGCCTGCTGGACGCTAAAGTGGGTAGATACGGGTATACTGACACTGACGAATCCAAGATAGACTGTGACGTTGGCGTCGGTGTATATTGGAGAGTCCCCCATCTTCCAAGTCTTTTCACCTGAGGGATTGGCAGGGAAACTATCTTCCAAGCAGTAGTTCTTGGGATAAGTGAAGTTTGCGGGAAAATTAGAAACCAGCCACAACAACAGGCAACTATCTTACCTTTAAAGTCACCAATTCAACCAATTCAAAAATCGTCAGACCATGCGAAGTAGAATTTAATGCTTTAGCGCGCACGGCAGACATCACTCTCATCTGGGTATCTGACCGTGGGAACATACAAGGAAATGAGAAAGCTGATGAAGTGGCAAGACAGGGGGCCTCCTATAACGAATCAGAAGATGTAGAATTAGGCTGTCCACAAGGAGTGCGGAATAGGGAGATCTTCTCGCTATTCCAGAAGCACACCGTTGACAGATGGACTAACACGGATAATAACTAAACAAACATGCCCCAATTTTCAAAAAATCCAGAACTGGCGAGTTGTTAAGAAAGACTCCTGCCTGTTCCATATTCTGAATCACGACAACAATAAACGGCCATTGACCTTTGGGAGGTCTGCCAGTAAGATGTAGTGGCCGTACAATGACATATGCAGAAGCTGCAATCAAAAAGAGTGTAAGGAGACAGTCTTTCACTATCTGTGCGAGTGCCCAAGTCTGGGAGCTCTGCAACATAGAATGCTGGGGGAACTCTTGATGGTTAACTTGAAAAAAAATTTCAGAAAGGAAAATAGACGAAATAGGCAGATTCATAGTCAAATCAAAATGGTTCTACTAATAAAAAGTACTGGTTCTACAAATGGTGTACCAAATGGCATATTTTGCTCTAATTGAGTCTGGAAAGTGTCACTCGCACAACACCTCCACCACCTCGAGAAGGCTGGTACTCAGTAAGAGCTCATCTGACTAGATCCTATGGCCAGCCTTGTCGTCTAGTTTCGAGCCATTGGTGAAGATGGTAGCAGATCTTCAGCATTTTTTCCTGAGGTTTTCCGATCCGTTGCTCTCTAGGATTCTTCTGCAGATTCGCGTCTTTTCAAGGAAAGATATGGAATAGCGTGCAGAGCTTAGGAGTGTTCAAATCGAATTACTTCTTCTTCTCACTCCCTAACTATATATATATATAATTGGCGCGTACACCCTTTTGGGTGTTTGGCCGAGTTCCTACTCCTATTTGTGGTGTGAGTCTTGATGTTGTTCTACAAATGGAGGGGCCTACAGTTTCAAGCCGACTCCGAACGGCAGATATTTCTATGAGGGGCTTTTTCATGGCAGAAATACAATCGGAGGTTTGCCATTACCTGCCGAGGGGCGACCGCTATTAGAAAAATGTGTTTCTTAACTTTGGTGTTTCCCCGAGATTCGAACCTACATGCGTTCTCTCTGTGAATTCCGAATGGTAGTCACGCACCAACCCGTTCGGCTACGGCGGCCACTCCCTAACTATCTAAAATAATTCTAGAATATCTAATATAGAAAGTTTAAGATGATAGTCAAGTGGCGTTAAGAGCTCTTGGTTAAACAACACTTGTAGTATGCCTAGTAAAGCAGTGAAAAGTGTATGTTTCGCGGCGGAGTGTCTTACTTTGGGCCAAAATATTGATATATGTATTGTTTTAGGTAACGAAATGGACGAAGAACTTGCTCTTCCAGAAGCGACTTTGGTGAAAGAGGTTCTTATATTTCTGCAGTGCCAGCCACGAAGGAAACAGTGGAACATTTCATCTACAGTTACTCAATATTGAGCAGAGCTTGAAGGAGGTGCCCTCTGTCTCACTGGTTTGTCCACGAGCTAAGATGCTCGGAATTTTTTTTAAGATTTCTGAGTTCTTCTACCAGAATCAAAAATCCCAAAATGCAGCACCTCCTGATTTTCTGTAAAAAAGGTGGCATCCTTTAACTGTTTACCAGGAGATATCATGAAAAGCTACTATTCACTAAGCGCACCTCCTTATTTTGCTAACATTTTATATGAGTTTAGAGTGCATGAAATTCATTGTTCATGGCTTGACTGAGGCTCGGCTACACCCCAAATGCGCTTTTTTCAGCTCCATATACGGAATATTTGTGTATTTATTTGCTTTACGCGCGTTTCCACTCTTTTCATTTCATTCCAAGCATAATTTTTGTTCCTTGTTGGCGGTTCGCGGTTGGCTTTTTTAGCAGGCTCATAATCGAGTCAGCTACCTACCTACCATTTATCCATCCAGCCAGTGGGCGGTATATTTAAATTTCCATTTTATTTTTATTTGAATTACCAATTTTCTCAAGCATCATTTTTACTCTCATAAATTCTTATTTAGGCCACTGCTGCGTTTTGTTGCCTCTTTGTTTTTATTTTAACGAGCGGAAAAAAATGTATGCAGGGAGCTCTGCTGCTTATTACCAATTTAGCTACGTTGATGGCACTATGACTATGGAAATATGGAAAATAAGAAGCGAAAGCAAGGCAGGGCATGGCAGTAAAAAGACAGTGACAGAAGAAAATCATAAGATTGCCGCTTGGTGTGGCATGCAGCGTATTCTCGTAATAAATAGAGAAAAAGAGAGAGAGAGAGAGAGAGAGAGAGAGAGAGAGAGAGAGAGAGATGGGCAAAATTTATCGTCTGTGCAATTTGCTGCCGTAGAAGCTAAAAAGCTTTAGTTATATTCAGCAGCAAGAACGGCATAAGAATGGGTAACGGTAATGGTAATGATAGCAAAATATTTACTCCAAACGGGTGGTTGGTTGTGCCAAGTTTGACATTGTTTGTTTGGTATTGTGGGTTTCGTTTTGCTTCCTGCTTGTTAAGACAAATGATAATTTATGCAAATGTCTGTACTTTCCACGTAGCTTTATTTGCTCCATTTTTGTTATTGTTCCCATTGCTACTCTAATGCTATGCTAACGCTACGTTCTTGTGCATAGGAATCGCGCTAGGTTTTTCTGGAATTCTATACGAAATTTTAGCTTACAAGGAGTTTCGGCTGTTCACCACCTCTTTATTCTTCCTTTATTTTTATTTCCCTTTCGTATTTATTTTATTTTCGTTTATTTTTTTTCAAGGCACACTTTTTTACTTTGTTTTGCTGGCATTTCACGTTTGTCAGTTACTATCTGTCATTTATTAAGTTTATCTTTTATAACAAATTACTTGGTTTTGGGCGGTACGGGAGTTTGTGGTCTCAATGTGCTTGTGTAGAGAAAAAATGTGGGCGATTTATATCACACATACACAAGGATACCACTACATGAGTATAGGATATCGTTGTCTTGCTAAATGCAACACTGCACGTGAGCTGCTTTCATAATTTAGCAACTCAATTAAAAGGAAGAGTAGAGAAAATTTCTCTGTAGAGAAAAAAATTTTCTGGAAGGTATTTCTTATAATGGTAAATATTTTTAAAAGAATAAAAATTGTGTCTAGTATTTTGTATCTGCGAACGTTTGAAAATGCGGTTGATAAGTTTAATTTGATTTATTAAGATTGTCCTTGGAAAAAACAACAACACCAAATCTCAATGTAAATGAAGGTGGAGATCTCAAATTTGAAGCACCGTGCGCGTAATAAATTCCTTGTTAGAAAGCAAGTAAACAGAAATACTTTTTTGAAGCTATCGGTTTTACAAGGTGGCGAAGATATCATTGAAGAAGATATCATTGATTTCTTTGAATGTTAGTTTATTTGTATGGTTGAGTAAAATAAAAGAAAACTGAAAAAATTTGGAAAAAAATTATATTTTTAGTAAAATAAGAAGAAAACCGAAAAAACTTGGAAAAAAATTTATATTTTGAATAAAATAAGAAGAAGACTGGAAAAATTTATGTTTTGAGTGAAGAAGAAGAAAACTGGAAAAATTGTATATTTTGAGTGAAATAAGAAAACTGAAAAAATTTAGAAAAAATGTTATATTTTGAGTGAAATAAGAAGAACACGGAAAAAATTTATATTTTGAGTGAAATAAGAAGTAAACTGAAAAAATTTAGAAAAAAAATTTATATTTTGAATAAATAAGTAAAAAACCGAAAATATTTGGAAAAAAAATTATGTTTTCAGTAAAATAAGAAGAAAACTGAATAAATTTAGGAACAAACTAAAATTTTGAATAAAACTGAAAATAATTGGTATAAAAATTTAATATTTTAAGTACATGAAGAAGAAACCTGAAAAATGAATATTAATTTTAGTAAAATAAGAAGTAAGCTCAAAAATTTTTCTACTTTTTTTGAAAAATTTATTTGATGTTGAAAATTTAGAATTTTTTAAATTGAAATATCTTCGGTTTCGGTACATTTTAGCATTAAAAAAAACTGTTTGTGATTAAGCAAACTTAAAAAAAAGTTTGGCAAACGAAGTTTTGGAAAATATTAAATTTTTTGTTTCACAATTTTTTGAAAATAATTTTAGTTTTTGGTTAAAAATTTTTAGAAAAAATTTGTTTTTTGGTTTGAAATTTTTGGAAAAATATATTTTTTTTTTTGTAATTTTTTAAAATCACACCCTTTCACTCTCAGCCTTCGTTCTTATTTTTGTCAATAATAGCAGAGGCTATGCAGTGCTTTAGCGAAGCGTTAGCAAACATACATACACACATACATACGTAATCGTACTTGTATATCGTTTTGGAAAAGGATCGTAGTATAGCTCCGTACATTAGTAAGCAGAATACGGTATTTGTAATACAATAATTAGAAAAAAGCTGAGTTGAAAAGTTTTTCAAAAATTACAAAAAAAAAATTCTCAAAATTTTTTAACAAAAAAATATTTTTTGTCACTGCGGTACATTAGTAGAATAGAAACACGGAATTTTGAATACAAACACAAGAAAATCTGAATTGGGGAATTTAAACAAAATTAAAATAAAAAATAATTAAAAAAAAATAAAAAATAACAACAAAATAAAAAATAAATAAAAAATAAAAAACAAAATAATAAATAAGAAACATTTTTTTTTTTTCATTTTTGAAAACATATTTTATCCCAAAAAAATTAAAAAAATCTACAGAGAGCCGAAGAAATTTCTTTTTAACGAACTCATTCTACTATTTGGAGGCGGCACAAAAATCAGAATACAAACTACAATTCGGGGTATTTCTTCTTCTTGCGGTCCAAAACTCTTAATAAACGATGTGCGTGCTAATATACGAACACTTATTCACAAATTTCGAGAATTTATTTATTTCTTATTTAATTTTAATAAAATTATATTTGTACTAAAAAATGGTTCACTTCACTACTAAAACTATACAAGATCAAAAATTCAAAAAAATAAAAAAAATCAACATCTCAGAAACACAATTGCAAACTTTTTAATTCGAATTTTTAGAAAAATTTTGAGTATGCAGGGTGAAAGCCCATTGAATATTGACAACCAGGGTGTAAGTTTGATGTGGTTGGAAAATTCCTCTAATTTTTATAATTTTTTTGCTGGCGGTGTTACGCATTTTGTTGCATAAAACGAATGCTCGAGATTTTTAAATGGAGAAAATGAACAGCAGAGAAGCAACAGCAAGCAAAAACAATTTAACACAAACACACGCAATTTTGGAGGCAATATATATATTTATATTTTGAAATTTCTGCAAAAATTACAAGGTGGTAGC
>JAYXIM010008633.1:0-10693 GCA_037575425.1 Anastrepha fraterculus | reverse complement strand
GATCCTATACGTGCACATAAATTGTTTTCAAAGTTTGAGCCAAAACAAGCAGCATTTACGCAAATAAGGACGTAGCAGTTTATTTGGCCATCATCCACATATTACCAATATGCCAGTAGTAAATGTATGTATTTATGTATGGAAGTAGTAGTATTCTCGCTTGCAATCACATAAAATGGAGCGCTAACGTAAAAGTTATGTTTGAATTGAGCACAGTGTGGGATATATATATAAATGTCTACGCATTAGTCACGTCATTTAATCGAAAAAATTTTCTGTTCCAGCGAATTTTTCTAATTCAGTCTCTGAGAACAGCGCTCAAGTTGAAAGAAAAAATAAGCACAAAGTTGATATAAAAATAATGTAAAATATGCTTATATTTTATAAATGAGTGATACATTCAAGATAATTGAATGGACTTTTCAGTTTTCCAGTAATTTTCAAATTTTCAGTCGCGGCGGAGCCGAACACAACGACTCTTTATTTGATAATTGCTGATGGGAAATTTTCATTATTGAAGTAAGAAATCATAAAGACCAATTGTAGGTAGTTTTGAAATTAGTCCAACTTCCAGCGTACCTTTACAATGTACTCTTCTTGAGCCTAAAGTGCTCATAATTCCAGTATTTAAATAGTTGCTGCAGACACCATCATAAGGTTGCTGAATCTGGCGACAAATGGCCAAAAAGTTCTCAGTGCATCGCTTATAATTTTTTCCGAAATTAAAAAAAAAAATATAGTCCTCTGAACATATGAAAACAGAAAATTTGCATGGGTTTCATATCTTCCCGCGCAATATTTCATTTTCATTTTCAGAAATACAGCGAACTCTTCATTGGAGTGCAGCCTGAAGATGCTAAATTTTCCTCTCCACTATTTTTTACCGTGAATATTGAAATCTGCCATGGCACAACTATGATTATTTTTGGAATTAACGTAAAAAACTGTCAGAACTTTGATAGTGCTCCAAGTCAATATTATTCATTTAGCATAACATCGGGATTTGACTTCGGGTTTTCTCATTAGGCAGCGAATTAGCAGATTAGCGGCGTTTATCTGTTCTCCGTCATTTACGTGGTGTAAGCGCACAACACGCTTGTGGTATTTGTTTTGCACCGCATGTTTCACTTTTTGAGCTTAAGCCTAATATGGTTCCAGTAAGATTTGAATTCACTCGCATTTTGCCGGTTTTGGTGCTATCTAGAGGATGCATGACATGCATTGAAAATTGCAATGCCGTTTGAATAAAATAAAATGGTGAATTACTGATCAATATTATCCCTCTTAATCCGACTTTGTAGAAATTTCCAAAAAAAAACATTTCAGCGGGATTTGCGAATGGACCGAATTTGTATCACCTCTAATTTATGTAGCATAACTCATTGTTTATATGCAGTATCAGTAGTTTAAACAAATGTAGCTGCGTTTGTTTGCTCAGACTCACATTTTGTCAGCTTGTGGTCGATAATCAAAATTAAAAAAAATTTATATTTTAAATTAATTAATATTATCATGTATACAAATGATTCTTCTTAACAATTTTGTATTCTCGTGATAGTAGTAAAACACTGAGATAATAGTATGCCAAACTCAATAAAGACAGAAAGGGATTGCATCTTCCACTAGGTATTGGCAGTGGAAAACTCGTTTTTCACTTGGCATCAGCTTAGAAGTGATTTCAACAGTACCGTAGTGAGTCAGTCAGGCAACGTTCAAATTCGTTGTAGTGGTTATTAGCGACAGCAGGGAATCTTATTAGCTGAAGCATTTTAGTTTGTTCATAAAGATGATGGCCACGTGGTTTGTTGTCAGTTTTCCACCACTATTCCTAAGAACTTCAGCTAGTCATTGACTATTGACATTCTGCATATACATATATATGTATGCATGAATATCCTTGTGTATATATATCTGTTCATGTGTGCATGGTGATTAAGTATTTGCGAGGAATTTGTATTGTTTCTTCACTTTAAATTATTTACGCACATCTGTTAGCATCAACATTTCAGTGGTAGCAAAGCTCAATACGGTTTGCATGTAGTTGACGCTTAGTGTTATTTACACTTATCTTCTCCTTTGATCCCCGTATGTATGTGTATATGGATGGATGGATGGGATGGATGCGTGGCATGCATCCTCTCGCTACTACTTCGCTTGTCAGCATGACTTTGCAGGGTATTTCCCATAGCCAAGTGCGTGTGTGCTTGCGTGGTTCTTCACAACGTTTTCCAGCATGCCTGGCAATTTTTGATAAGCAAAAAGTATTTTCTATGATGTTTTCCCGCCATTTTTTGTCAGTTCTTTTCAGCTTTTGCGTTCTCTTAGTTGGGGTGAAGTAGTCCCTAACTAAATTTTTACGAACATTTAAAGAAATTGAAGTTTTAAATTTCACATATTTCTAGACTCGCCTTTGGGTAGCGTAATGTAAGCAAAAACTTTTAATAAAGTCAAAATTATAATTGGTGATTAAATCTAGTTTTAAGATTTTGAAAATGTTTTGAAATTTATTGAATTGCGTTTTTGTTTATTCCGTACTAAGCGTGGTTATGTATAGTGAATTTACTGCGAGGCATATTGATTAAGTTTTGATAATTTATTTGTTTCTTGTTTAATTTCTTTGTAAGAATTTAGCTACCATTCTTACAAAAACCTCAAATATCAAGGACAGTTTGAGCAAATTAAAAAAAGAATTTAAAAATTGTTATCAAAATTACAACTAAATAATACTTGGCAAGTTTTTATACGGGAAAACATTTTTAAATTTCTTTTTTAAATTTGCACAGAGTTTGAACCTGTAATTATATTTTTAGGATAATATAGCCTAAAAATTATGAAAACGGGAAAGTTGTTTCATTTCGAGTGAAGAATAGATTGCCTGCCGGGAAAGAGTTGACTCAACAATTTCAGAGATCTCCCACATGGGTCACTGATTATCTCGCAGGGGCTAATTGCAATTTATTTCAGAAAGCGCTGAAGAGAAGTCTATTTCTTTCGCAAGGGTTTTCGTCGATGGCGCCTGCGGCAGCTATTTTGTTTTGCGACAGCTGTCAAATCTTGTTTTATATTCAGTTGTTTGCTAAATCATCATGGCAAGTTACACGATTGAACAGCACGTTCAAATCGATAAAACTTGTTCATTGCCAACGTTGCGCCCATTTTTCGGTATTCTTCAAATTTATGGACGACAAACAATTGCAAATGTCTCAGCGGCAAGATCAGCTCGCGAAGTGTACAGAATCTCGAGGCAAGCCCACTCGCTGCTGTGCACAGAACTGCCTTTCGCAGACTTCAACTTGGCGAATTTTGTATCGGGACTTACCTACACTCGTACAAAATCCAATATTCCAGGAGCTCAAAGTTGATGACCATAGACAATGCCGTTTGTCTGTTGACTGGGTTCGAAAATCGTTTGAAGAGAACCCCAGCTTTTGGGCGAAAAATCATCTTTAGTGACGAGGCGTATTTTTGTCGGCTGTGTTAACAAACAGAATTGCCGTAGAGTTAATGATCTATTTACACAGAAAATTTCAAAATGTCTCTGTTTGGTGTAGATTTTGTTGACCCGTCTTGAAAATGACGTTGGTGAGGCGGCCACAGCATAGCGGCGTATACACAACGATGATAAACTAATTTTCTATGGTCTATATTGAACTCATATGGAATCTAGATTTATTACGTGGTTTCCAGTAGATGGCTATGTACATACAGCAACGCCATTTTATTCCATTTCAACATCTACTCCGCCCTTATTGAAAAAACCTTTTCAAAATTTCTGGGTTCAGTGTATTAGACAATAGAACTCAGAAAGTCCAGAAAAATTCACGTCATTTAATATCTTATATGCATATCAGTCATTGATTGGTAGGCATCGTGCAGAAAGTTAATTTAATTATTTAATCCCCATCGAGATGTTGCGTGACCTTTCAGAAGGAGACTATTATCTCTATGTAAACTGGATTTGACAGCCAGGCACTACACTCACTGAGTGCTACTTCTTCGACAGTTTTGGGCAGTGTCTACGGTCCCATCATTTATTATTCTAAACAGACAATAGCTTCTGCTAGTGTAGCTATCTGCCTGTTGGAGGTCCTATAGTGGTATCAGCGACGCATTGGGTATACTTGGAGAGCGTCAAAGTGGCACTACAACCATTTTCACATTTTCCTAAGTTTCATTGAAGCAGCCGAAATATTCAAACTGTGTATACTGAAAAGAAAGTTTACGTTTTTCAGAAATTATCGATCGTAGTGCTAGCAAAGATGGTATCCGTATACCAGCTAAATTTTCAGAATCCGAGATTTTTCAAAAAAAGTGCCGATTTTGGTAGGATTACAAGGCGGAGCGAGAAATTTATTTGTAACGGGCGCATTTGAATGCAGGTGATTTTAGTACATAATCGAAAACTTGACATTGGCTTATTTCAAACGTATTTGAGTTTCAAAACTACTTACATATATCATGATGCAGGGATGGGAAGCGGTTTTAATAAAGATACAATAAAATCATTATTTTCTGTTGAAAGAAATTGCTGAAAAGGGAATTCCAAGTGGCATTCATTATCGTTGAAACATCAGTGCGACGCTAATTTCTTGTCTAGAGCGTTTAGCACTTTTAAATCGTTTTGAAGGTTGCGACAATTATACATGAGGCCAAAGATAAGCAGCGAAAAACTGCTTCTAAAGGTAGCGTGCACCCAACTATGCACTGGTTAATTGATATTGGTTACTCGGATGTAAACAAAATGTAATTGATTTGAACAAATCCATTTGTTTGTTAATGAACGTTTTGATCTGAGTTCTCGCATTACGTACTGGTGCCCATATTAATGCAAGATGAAATATAAAACCAAAGTGATAATAAGGCTGTTCATCGTCAAGGATCATATTGACAATTCTGGTCGTCCGCTGGAAGCATATGTTCCTTTTTGCCGATTGAAGTGTTTTTAGCTTCAATTTCTATAGCGAAGGTATGCCGATAGATATGGCCACTAAAGACACTAACACAAAACGCTCAGAACTCTCTATTTAACCTAATCTTTATTGAGCCTACAATGAGCCCACTGACATCTACATATAAGGTATAATGCCACCACAAGGCTGCAAAAAATTGTGAGTGTCTGTTCACTGAATCTTGTGCACAATGATCCAGCATGCAAATTTATCGTCGGTACTGAGCGTTCAAGACTCTTACCTATCGCAAGCTTATGAATGCTGATTTCAAAACAGAAATGAATTCTAAGTTCTAATTGCAGTTTTTTTGCGCTTGCGGTAGATGGCGGATTTTATCAGTGCGTGTGCGTATAATTTCTGGTGTTTGGTAGTTTTCTATGGCTTTCGCTTGGCTTTCCTTCACAAAAGAAGTAACACTCTTCTCTTCTTGGTTGCTTATTCACGGAGTTTCCGATAACTCGGAAGGTGCAAATTTTGCGTTCTATCATCCTCGATTTCATCAAGCATCTAATAAGCACACTTTGCTACAGAAAAATCCGACAGAAAACCTTTTTCAGCAATGACGACTTAAAATGGGCTTTAATAGAAGAAAAAAGAACGAAGACAAATCTTGTGGAACCAACGCTTAGAACTATCAGGCGGTTTTTAATAGCTTGAGTAGTAACAATGGTAACACTCAAAAAACAGAAATGTTGTTGGAATGAATTTATTTTTTTAATGCGCTGGCCGCGCTACGTGGATACGAATGCCATGATCCATTCGATCAGTTCAATTTCTAAACTATTTTTTTCTAATAAATCAGACAGTGTGGCGTTAGTGATGACTTGGATATTGCAATAAATTGATTGTTGTATGGCAAGTTGCGCCGACTTGATGCGGAACAAAATGTCGTTCATGTTTAATTTTGGAAACAAAAATTCGGCCAGCATGGCTCGATAGAAAGAAAGACCGAAAGACCATTTAAAATGGACGAAGTGGTCTACGAAATTCGCAAAATTTCTACAAGCGTTGCTCTGGCGCTGAACGATTTCATGATGATTTGTCAAGTTTACTGAATAGAGCATTGCTTGCCATTTTCTGCACAAAGGATATCGATAATTTTCAGCGTGTTAAAAAAACACCCAATTTAAGCCTTGTAATCTGGCTTTGGATTCAAGAAGACAATTGAGTAGTAAATTCGACGAACAGATCTAACACTCTACAAGGTCATACCAGTCCTATCAGAGATGCAGAAGCTTGGACGATGACAATACCTGATAAGGCGACGCTTGAGTTTGAGAGAGATTCTGCGGAAAATGCTGTTATGCCGGCGAATATCGCGGCGATAGATCGATACTATATGAGTTTTACGACGACATAGAGCATAGCGAATAATGGATATTAAAGGATCGAGTATTCGATGCGGCACCAGCTAGTGGTAATAGAGGAAGAGGAAGGTTTGTTAAGAAGGGTTTCACTTGCGTAACTAGCGCCAGTTAACAAGAGAAGAAATGACTGCCTAATTAAGAAGAAGAATCTACTTAAAATATTTTAATCAAAAATTATGCTGAAATAGCAGTTTTTAATAGAATACACCTTCCGTCACTTTCTTTACGCTTCAGAGCGCAGTCTGATATAGGTATGTATGGTATGCATTATCTTGCCTAGCAGTTATCAAAATATAGCAAAAGTTTAATTAGGCCAAAACATGAATTAGTATTTCAGCGAACTATAATGCGAAAATGACCCATGGCTCGCACTTATTGTTGATAGCTCGATAACTATTGTATAATTCAAATTTCATACACATTACTATATTATAAAAATTATCATGCAAAAATGGTTCCGCAAATAATGAGATTGCATTGTGTAGTATTTTCTTTGTGTAGTCTTGTTGAAAATGTTTGTAATTTTAACCAATAATAATGGTGATCAAGTTAATGGTAATGACATTGTTTTCATAATCACATTGACTTTGAAATACAGGTGTAAATAAACATGCAAACATTCTAGAAGAAATATGGGAAATATGTAAACAAAAATAAAATGAATAAATGTAATGCGAAATTTAAGCAGCAATGGACACATTGACTTTTTTCTCAATACAGCTGTTTATTGTTACTCAAAAACAATGCATTACTGGCTATTTATATCGATATCTATGTTCAGCAGCCCAGATGCAATATGTTCGAGGATTCGTTTAGCTTTGACTTTCCTACCGGACACGAGTAGGGTTGTTTTATTTTCGCATGTTCTTCGGTGACTTTCAAGAGGTATTCGTTGCCTCTACTGCAAGAGCAGATTATGTTTAATGCACATTCCATTTTTTGCAACAGAGAGAAGAGTTCCCCATGTTGACAATGGGAGCTATTCACTCTACCAAAGTTGCAAGAGTTTATGTGGGGTAGTGGCACAGCGGTAAACTATCATTCGACTGAACTAAATGCGTGAAATCTGAAGATGTTGTAGAGTAGAAAATGAAATAAAGCACATAATTCAAAATATCGGAAAGGGAATATGATGCGCATTTATTAGCGGATGACGGCCGAACTCCAGTGACTTACTACTGCGGGCAAAAGTAAGGTGAATTTGAAAATGAAAAATCTTTATTTATTTCCATCAATTTGATCTCCTTCACCCTCTCGAGGATTTTATATCCTCTCGCAACATGTTGCCATCACCTCTTCGATTCAGCTTATCTCTCACCGATTGAAACGAAACGCTCAAGTGGTCTCTTGACTTCTGGCTATTCCCAAAACTCAAGAGACCACTCCGGAGAACGCGTTTCGAGTCGATTGAGGAGATAAAAGCTGAATCGAAGAAGGTGATGATGGCTATACCGGAAATGGACTATTTGGCATGTTGCGGGGATTGGAAAAATCGTTGGCATAAGTGTATTTCATCGAGAGGGGATTATTTTGAAGGGGATCAAATTGATTTACAAGAATAAATAAAGATTTTTCATTTTATAACCAAATTCACCTTACTTTTTGCCCACAGTAGTAAGTCACTGGAGTTCATTACGTCATCCGCTAATAGATGCACATCATATATTCCTTTCCGATATTTTACAGATATGTGCTTTACAGTTTCATTTTCTACTCTACAACATCTTCAGATTTCACGCGAATAAATATTTAGTTCAGTCAGATGATAGTTTACCCTTTAATGCCCTTACCCCTTTATAAACTCTTGCAACTTTTGGTAGAGTGAATAGCTCCCCGTGTCAACGCCAAAGAAGGGGAACTCTTCTCTCTGTTACTAAAAAAAATGGAGATGTTATTAAACATAATCTGCTATGCTGCGGTAGAGGCAACGAATACCTTCTTGAAGTCACCGAATCGAATACGAAATAAAATAACCCTACTCGTGTCCAGTAGGAAAGTCAAAGCTAAACGAATCCTCGGATATGTTGCATCGCTGATAATGAGGCTGCTGAGCACTTAGCAAAGATATCGTGTAAGCTAATTATTGTGCATTGTTTTGAGTAACAGTAAACAGCTTTAGTTTTATTGAGGAAAAAAGTCGGAAATGGTGTCCATTGCTTTAGCAAATTTCGCATTACATTTATTCATTTTATTTTTGTTTTACATATTTCTATATTTCTTCGGGAAAATGTTTGCATAATTTTTGTACACACTGTATGCATTTCAAAAGTCAATGTGATTATGGTATTGTCATTACTATTAATTTGATCACCATTATTGGTTAAAATTACAAACATTTTCAACAAGACTACACAAAAAAGAGAAAATTGCAGTCGCTGCTATGGCGACATGCTACGTTAATGCAATCTCATTATTTGCGGAAATTCATTTTTGCATGATATTTTATAATATAGTAATGTGTATGAATTTAATTATACAATAGTTATCGAGCTATCAGCAATAAGTGCGAGCCATGGAATATTTTCGCATTATGAGTTCAGCGGTAGCTGAAATATAATTCATGTTTTTGTTGTTCGATAATTAAACTGCTATGCTGATGGCTTGCTAGTATGGAGCGCGAAAATTCAACAGATGTGCATATACATACATACCTATATCGGACTGCATGCTGAGAGCGTAAAAGAAAGTAGACGAATGGTATTCATATTAAAGCTCTTATTTCAGCATAATTTTTGATTAAATATTTTAAAGTAGATTCTTCTTCTTAATTGGGCAGTCGTTTCTTTCTCTTGTTAACTGGCGCTAGTTGGGCACACCAAGTGAAGCGAAGTCCTTCTTAACCAAACCTTCCTCTTCCTCTATTACCACTAGCTGGTGCCGCATCGAATACTTTCAGAGCCGGATCGCTTGTATCCATTATTCGCTATGCTTTTCCTATGTCGTCGTAAAACTCATATAGCTAATCGATCTATCGCCTGCGATATTCGCCGACGCCAACGTGCAAAGGTCCAACATTTTCCGCAGAATCTTTCTCTCAAACTCCAAGCGTCGCCTTATCGGGTATTGTCATCGTCCAAGCTTCTGCGCCGCACGATAGGACTGGTATGATGAGAGCCTTGTAGAGTGTTAGATCTGTTCGTCGAGAGAGGACTTTACTACTCAATTGTCTTCTTAGTCCAAAGCCAGATTACAAGGCTTAAATTGGGTGTTTTTTTAGCTGCATGAGAAGTATCGATATCGAGAACTACGGTTCGACAGCAGAGAATGGCAAACAGTGCTCACATTTCTATTCAGTAAGCTTTGACAAATCATCATGAATCGTTCAGCGCCAGAGCAACGCTTGTAGAAATTTTGCGAATTTCATAGATCACTTCGTCCATTTTAAATGGTCTTTCGGTCTTTCTTTCTATCGAGCCATGCTGGCCGAATTTTTGTTTCCAAAAATTAAACATGAACGACATTTTGTTCCAACAAGTCGGCGCAACTTGCCATACAACAATCAATTTATTGCAATATCCAAGTCATCACTAACGCCACACTGTCTGATTTATTAGAAAAAATAGTTTAGAAATTGAACTGATCGAATGGATCATGGCATTCGTATCCACGTGCCGGATAGCATATTAAAAAAATAAATTCATTCCAACAACATTTCTGTTTGGTGTTACCATTGTTACTACTCAAGCTATTAAAAACCACCCGATAGTTCTAAGCATTGATTCCACAAGATTTGTCTTCGTTCTTTTTTCTTCTATTAAAGCCCATTTTAAGTCGTCATTGCTGAAAAAGGTTTTCTGTCGGATTTTTCTAGCAAAGTGTGCTATTAGATGCTTGATGAAATCGAGGATGATAGAACACAAGGTTGCACCTTCCGAGTTCTCTGTGTCGTCAGGCTCCGTGAATAAACAACCAAGAGGAAGAAGTGTTACTTCTTTGTGAAGGAGAAGAGTAAGCGAAAGCCATAGAAACTACCAAACACCAGAAATTATACGCACACGCGCACATTCTTGTCACGCCTTCATCCGTACACAAACGCAAAAAAAAACTGCAATTAGAGGCTTTAAATTCATTTCTGTTTTAGGAAGACGCCACATTCAGCATTCATATCGCCTTGCGATTAGATTAAGAGTCTTGAACGCTCAGTACCAAAACCATTTGATAAGAATTTGCATGCTTGGGATCGTTGTGCTTTTAAAGATTCAGTGAACAGACACTCACAATTTTGCAACACTAGTGGTGGCATTATGCCTTATAATATGTAGATAATCAGTCTTATTCATTGTAGGCTCAATAAAAATTAGGTTAAATAGAGAGTTCTGAGCGTTTTGTGTTAGTGGTCTTTAGTGAGCCATATCTATCGACATACGTTCATATATA
>JAYXIM010008629.1:0-33231 GCA_037575425.1 Anastrepha fraterculus | reverse complement strand
GTGAGAGAACTGTTCTAGTACCGTTGGAGTTGAAGAAGGCTTTTGATATTGCCAGCCATTCCACGCTACTAGATGACATTTTACAGTCGACACTCACGCCAGCGCTGCAGTGGTGGTCCGCCAACTATCTGAGCGGTCGTCACTCGTCAGTCATTTTTAGAGACCAAACATGCAAACAGTGGAAGATAAAGCAAGGTGTTCCGCAAGGTGGTATCCTTTTACCCTTGCTGTTCAGCTTCTCCCTGGTCTCCTACGCTGACGACTGCACGCTAATGGGGTCGGGCAATGACATTGATGACCTGTACGCCAAGGTGAACGTCTACCTCACCGATCTTTCTCGCTTTTTCACTGCGAGAAACCTCCAGCTTTCCCCTACAAGGTCCACGACGACCCTCTTTACTACCTGGACAAAGGAGGTCAAACTGCAACTTAAGGTCAAAGTAGATGGCACACCAATTCCGACTGTTAACAATCCCAAAATCTTGGGTGTACCCTAAGGCAGTTTACTCTCCTTGCCTGCACACACAACCGCAATTGCCACTAAAGTCCAAAATCGCAACAAGGTCCTCAAATCACTTGCCGGCATCATTTGGAGCAAAGACAAAGTAATGTTGCTATCGACATTTAAGGCAATTGGCCGGCCGGACGCTGCGCCTGTCTGGTCGCCTGGAACTAGTGACACGCAGTGAATAAAGCTCCAGACTTGCCAAAACACTACTATTCGAACAGCGACGGGTTACCTCCTGATGTCCCTTCTTCAACACTTTCACAACGAAGGCGCAGATGCTCCCAGTAAAAGAGCACAATAAACTACTCAGCAAAGAGTTTCTGCTTGAGTCCTACCGCAGGTTTCACCTTTGCAGACACCTGCTTGAGCCAGAGCCGCCTCCCAGGCACGTCAGGAGACACCTCCTCAATTACGCCGACAAGATTCAGGACAAAACGAGCAGACCTCTACTGGATCAGACATTGTTTAGACAGACAATAAACGACATTCATCGGGAGACCATCACTACCTTCTTAAGCTCCCGACCACCGAATGCCGTGATCGGAGTCCAACCACCACCTACAGCAGATGAAGAGCTCCAGCTTCTAAGTGAGACCCCGCTTAATACTGGCAATCTGGATATTGTAGCAGGTTGAACTCCTACTTATCTAGAATTTACCTCGACATACCTAACATAAGTCCAGCATGTGAAGGCACCCCGCACGACACTAACCACCTTTTCACATGCCCCACTAAACTCTCTCATCTAACACCCCTCTCCCTCTGGACCCAATCTGTCGAAACAGCAAGTTTTCCGGGCCTACCTTTAGATGAGCTAGACGAAGACGACCGGTGATATACACTACACTGACAGGGCTTAGTATTGCTACTTCAACAACAACAACGGGTCTTTCCGGTTACGTAGAACCGACTGGCTGTACTGAGTCGCTGATTTGCCAGTTGCAGCCTCAGCGCCAACTCTGATAAAACGTAGCTGCCGTTATTTACCAGAAAATACATATAAACCTGCACACCTTAGACTTACCAAATTAAACAGCCACGTTCTCCCGCTTTCATCGGTAGTTAGGTATCTTGGAGTGATACTTGAGTTACAACTCCATTGACAGCTACCCATTGAAAATCGGGTAAAGAAGATCTGCATAGCTTTCTACTTCTGCTATGTTCGGCCAAAAATGGTGGCTCAAACTACAGGCCGTTCTCTGGATGTACAGCGTAGTGTTTCTGCCAATTTTAATGTACGGATGGTCAAAATTCGTCGTATGCAGTTTTTTCTACTTGACTAAGCCGCGTTGACGCATTCAAGCCTGTCGAAAAGTGTACTCAAAAATTTTTTTTGTCACACCGCGTCACTAATAGATTAAACAATTAAATGAAGCCCATCATTTTAATAGTTAGCAGGTAGTTCAGTTAAGTTGCAGTTTTCACAAGATGCCTTAAGCTCTCTAACAGGAGAAACAAACCCGAATATATAAGAATGGAATTCTATAAATATTTCGTTATTTTATCGTGTGGGTTCACGATCATATCTTAGAAGTTTACGTAGCACCCTGTATAAGCATAAGTGCTTATTCACATTATTTGCATTCTCGCTTGATAGTTTGGGTACTTTTTTCACGGAATTCTCACACCTCAGCTTAGCACATCTCAACGAACGCATTGTACTCTGAGCCGGAAGTCAACGGATGAAGTTAAGCTTTTTAATGAAAAAAAGCTACAAAGTTGCGATATGTTTATTTGAGTTAATGTAAATGTAAATAAAGTTTCATAAGATGAATAAACTTCTAAATGTTGGAGAAGGAAGCACATAACGTAACAAAATACAAGTTTGTGTAGCAGACGAGTCAGTTTAGAATCTGTTATTGCCAAGCTTCAGGAAGTCTGATTTCTGGGAACTTTCCTGGACCTTGCTCACTGCTGCTGCCCTAGTCATTACTATTTGTAGTGCTCACGTATTCTACTAAAGGGTTTTCCAATATGAGGTATTATTTTGATATTCAAAGAAAAATGCTATTTTTTAATATAAATGATCGGATGTGTATTTCATTATAAAGAGGAAGGTATGCCGTTAATAGTGGAAAATAACATCAGGCAAATGACCACCACGTCTACGCTTAGACGACAATATCCTTTTCACGAAATTTTCCCTAACAGAATTGCAAAGTGGCTGCCCTATGCCCTCGATAGCCTCACGAATTCCATCTTTGAGGTCTTGAATCGACCCTGGGCTGTTGGCGTAGACCTTCTCTTTCACGTGGTCCCAAAGAAAAAGTCACAAGGTGTTAAATCACAAGATCTTGGTGGCCAATTGTGATCGTAAAAGATCAATGGTTTCGTTGCTTGTGTGGCACGTAGCGCCGTCTTGTTGAAAACAAACGTTATCCAAATCAATACCATCCAATTCCGACCATAAAAAATCGCTAATCATCTCTCGATAGCACAATCCATTCAAATGTAACACCTGTTATTGGAAAACCCTTTATTAGTAAATACATTCGTAAATTTTATAAGAAACTCTTATATCCCGAGATAAGAGCTTCACGTGAACCTATCGTTATTTCATTCTCTCGCTTTCTGGCTTAGTACGAGGACGGTTCAATAAGTACCCGTGTTTGGTGGCAGAGAGCGTTCCTGAGGGAAGTTAGTATTAGCATCGTGTGCTGCCATCTATCAAACGACGCCAAAACAAATTTCAGACTGATTGCTAGGTTAGTTTGGATTTGACAGCTATTCGAGTAAGAGGTGTTCCGTGACTTTCGCTAAGATGGAAAAAGCAGTATCGTTCGGTAATTCGCTTTTGGTTTTTGGATGGAAAAAAATGCGAGGAGATAAAGGTAAAGTTGGATGTTGTCTATGGGGACTCTTCGCCATCTATGATCACAGTTCAACGAATTTAAAAGTGGGCGAACATCCGATTTGATGAGGAGCGACCAGGACGCCCGCAGACGTAATTACCAAGGAAAACATTCAAAGAATCCACAACATGATTATCGCTGATCGGCGAAGGAAAGTGCGCGAATGAACTGAGGCGATTGGTGTGTCAACCGGAATGGGAATTAATATTTTACATGAGAAGTTGGCGATGAAAAAATTGTCGGCCCGATGGGTGTCGTGATTGCTCACCGAGGACAACAAGCGGATGCGGCTGTTAACTTCGAAGCAGTATTTGGAGCAATTTAAGGGATATCCGAATGAGTTTTTGCATCGAATTGTCACCGCTGCTGATACCAGGATTCATCATTACACACCAGAAACTAAGCAACAATCCAAACAATGGATTTCTCCCGGTAAATCTGCTCCAAAGAAGGTGAAGAGGAAAGATGATGGCGGCGAACGGCGTCATTCTCATGGATTTTTTGGAAAATGGGTGAAGGATCACTGGGCAATGCTTCAGCGAGTTATTGGACCGCTTTCACAAAAAATTGAATGAGACACCTCTGCATTTGGCGAAAAGGAGTTTCAGTTACGGTTGGTATATATTCGATACCAAGACCATTTGATTTATGTTTCCACTTTAATCGCAATGCACAATTCTAAATTGGTCGAAAAAGGAAAAGGAACTCGTCGAATCTCCCTAAGTTCATGAAAAAGGTCTACCTTGAACAAATCTACCCCGTAGTTTCTCAATACTAAATCTGGTTTGCAGTTTTCTTGAGATGTGTTTTCTTTCAAAGAGCATTTGGCTTTCTTAGGAGGCCAAAAATTTAAAACCCAGTCGCTAATGTGTGTTAAGAAGTTAAAATTCGGAACCACCCTAATTCTACACACCAGCATATCTGCTTAAAATCGCTTCAGACTGGCTTTAAATGATAGCTGCTTGATGCATGAATTTGCATGAGGCAGCAGCGTTCATTAGTAAATTATTATAATTACTTTCAATTTTTCTTGCTGTCTTTCTCTTCGTAGTTGATTTTCTTTCTTTTCTTGGTTGTCCGACGTATAATTTAATAATTTATGGCACAAACCGGAAGCTTCCTTAATACAAAAGAAACACAAATATTTATTTGTTGTACCTTTGCTTGAAATTATGCGCGAAATTCAAAAGCAAACATTTCTAAGTATAGTTACTTCTTGTATGTAAATATTCAAGGTGTAAAATAAAGAACGTGAAATTTCTAAGCAGATAATAGTAAAGACCAAAAGAACCAAAAAGGTCTTAATAAACGTGGATCAGCCACTAAATCTCCGTGCACGAGATACCAAATGGTAAAAAGCGGTCGCACCTCGGCAGGCAATGACAGATTTTTGTAACTTATTACGAAGTAGTTATCTTGAAGAGCAACATATCACGAAATTCGTAATTTTTTGGTGTAAATAATCGTCCGAATGGGTCGACAATTCAAAGGTGGGTGAAATAAATTCAAGAAACTGGAGCTGTCGAGCATCGAAAAAGGACTAGCAGACCAAAACCTGGATATTCTGTTAAGAATGTAGCTGCTGTAGCACAAAGTATTGCTGAACAGCCTTCAGCAGCGACATCTCGATGTTCTCAACAATTACGCATTCATAAAGCGACTTTTTGGGGGGTTTAACCTATAGACGAGGTCATGGTGGACATTTCAATGGTGACATTCTTTCTCATCGGATTTTTAAGAACCGTATTTTGAGTAAAAATAGTGAAACCTCAAAGAATTTAATTTTTAACATTTTATCAACATCCAGGCGCGCCTTTTGCTAGACCCTTTTGAAGTAAACACGCAAACAAAACATGTTAACTGCTCGCCTCTCTTACCAATAACTAGTCTGCACTGTTCCAAAGCCAAACCACATTGCTTTGTATATTTCAGAGCAGGCAAACGAAATGTTTATAAACAATGAAGTTTGCATTCTCAAAAAAATGTTACCTAGCAGCTTTGCAGACATTTATGAAACTGTCAATTGATTGCTTCCCCATTCAGTTCCGTCACCCGAAGTTATCTTCTACAGATTTTTTTGTCAACACAAAATTGAATTACTTTTGTGATCGATTTCTGTATTTAATGTTTTTATGCTAATGGAAAAATTTTAGGGAATATTGTTCGTATGGACTCACTCAGGGGCAATGAAATTTGATTTTTACTAGTTTTTACTTTTTTGATTTGCTTAATTCAAAGTTTATTAATTTTTTATAAAAGTTTATCTCATTGTACAACAACAACCAGATAAATCGTTTTTTGAAATATTGTGCAAATGTGTACCAAAGTTTCAAATGTTTAATCAGATTACTTAGAAATCTTGTGAATGCGCAATTTTCTAGTCCATTCAATTTTAGCATAACAAAGTGCAAATTGCAAGCGGCTACAAAATATTTGCTTATTGACGTAGCTATTAAGCCAAAAATCGGGCTGATTCGGGTTGAGCCTTGGCCTCACTCAATAACATCGACCAAGAATCTCGATCCTTTGCAGACATTCTCCAGTTTTTCAATCAAAAAATCTAGGTGTCGACATTAACTGTATCAATCCAGGTTTTACTTGGGTGACCTCTTTAATAAAGCACATATATTGCAGATTTAAAACATATTCATTTCGAAGTTTTTCAATGCAAAAAAATGTTGTGTTTGATTCATTTATGAGGAGTTCTAAGCTTCTGGCTGCGTGCGCAAATCTTAAAAAATCCTTTTTCAAAGCTGTAAGGAACTCTTCTAGGGCCCAATTTGTTTGGGAATGAGAGACTGCTTGTGCCCATCTTGAGGTTACCTAATCGCTTTTTCACATACATATCTGTGCCCTGAATTTGTAAAATACTAGAGAAATATCCTATCAATCCGCAAGTAAGGCCTTACGCTTCTATCAGTGAACAACAAAACCTCTGTTCCGAATAAACAACATAAAGGGGTTTCCAATAACAAGTGTTATGAATGAATGGATTGTGCTATTGAGAGATGATTAACGATTTTTTATGGTCGGAATTGGATGGTATTGATCTGGCTAACGTTTGTTTTCAACAAGACGGCGTTACGTGCCACACAAGCAACGAAACCATTGATCTTTTACGGGAAAAGTTTCCGGACCGTGTTATCTCTCGAAGGGCGAATTGGCCACCGGGATCTTGTGGCTCTTTTCTCTTTTACTCTTTTCTTTGGGCCCACGTGGCAGAGAAGGTCTACGCCAACAGCCCAGGGTCGATTCAAGACCTCACAGATGGAATTCGTGAGGCTAACGAAGACATAGAGCAGCCACTTTGCAATTCGGTTATGGAAAATTTCATGAAAAGGATGTGGTCCTGTAGGCGTGGTCATGGTGGTCATTTTCCTGATGTTATTTTGTACTATTAACGGCATACCTCCGATCATTTATATTAAAAAATTGCATTTTTCTGCGAATATCAAAAAAACCTATATAATCAGACTTTTAGAGATTTGCTCGAAAGTCGAAATTAACAGAATTGATGCGACGAAAGAACTTCAATGAGACCATAACTGAAGCAATATGCGACTGTTAAAAAATATATCTTTGGCTCTTTGCAGCAAAAACCGAAGTTGTACATGATTTTATTTTATCTTTACCGACAGATGGAACCAATTACATGCGGAGCAGAAGAGGGACCAGATTATCGGTGCTTCTGTTCATGCCAGCCTAAATATCCACCTTCTCCAATGTTGCGAAACTGTATTTTCCCTGAGAGACATGAGCTAATACGCTCTTTGGGTATTAGAACATTTCGGTGCTTAGCGATGTTTGGCATCTCATTTGAATTATATTTTGTATCGCTTAAGTGACTATGTTTCCAGGGCGAATGGTGCACCTTGTTTTTTCAGCTCAACTAAGCACCTAATATTTTTTGTAAGTTCTTGGGTTCAAAGTAGATGCGTCATTCGATTAGACTTCTTACCCGTCGAATATGTAATAAATCTTTGAATAAAATTCTCTTAAATGCAACTAACCAGTTTTACACCTCGTCTAAGATAGCATTTAACCTTTATCGATCCGCAATTTACCAGTAGTAGCCGACATACACTGAAAATGCCCAATTATTCATTCCGCCTAATTATTTTAAAAGCCTCAGCTGCTCACTTTCACCACGTAATCACCACTTCAGATAATGAGGAAAGAACAATAATTGTTATCAGTAGCAACAGGTGATCGTCGCAGCACTTTAGAATTTACTTACGATACCGCATTTTATGTGTATATAAATTTAACGGGTGTTGTTTTTTTTTCTTTTTTCTTTTCTTCTATTTGATAACTCTTTTTCTTTTTTCTTTCTATTTGATAACTCTTATCAGCTTATCCCGTATTTGGTCGAGTTTTTCTTGCATTGCTTGCCAGTTACATAATTGCAAATACAGTGGGACAATTAACAATTAACGATTATTAACTCTAAGCTGAAAACCGGATACCAATTCACTAATTGCTTGTGTGCATGAGCAAAGTTAAATATTTACTCCAGCTAAAGCTTCCGCGAACAATCAATGAGTTTGTCTTCCTTGGTGGGGGATTTACTTTCTGAGATGTGGGTAGCTTCTATCAATCGAAATGTATCAAGCGGGCCTCTAAGTGGAGGCTTCTAATGAATTTGAATACTTCTTCTGGCTTCTAGACCTATGTTGAGCTTTCAACGATTCTTTCAGCAGCCGATAGCTGTATACTCGCAAAGTCAAACTTGCATTAAATTAATCGAGCAGGCAATCGAAATAACGATCGAGTGCTGAATGACTAATAAGTACACAAATTTCGGGGGTAATTGACTATTTATTGGTTGGGGAATAAGTTCGTTATTAATATTTTCTTTTATTTAAGGGGGTAGTATGGTATTTTTTTTTTTTTCATTTTTTTTTTTTTTTTTAAATTATTCTATAACATCTTAAGATTATTGTGTGAAAGTTTGAAGTGCATTAGAGTAAAATTGACAAAGACACAAAGGATTAAGTATCTACCTCTCCAACCGGATTTCACGCTGCCGAAAATCTTTAAACGCGTTTTTCTTACACTTGCCTTTTTTACGGTCGGTGTCCACTGCAGATTCATATCTACTGCACCGATTCTTTTCAAATTTGGTTTTTTTGTTTCTTTACTTTATTCTCGAGGTAATGACGTCGAGTTATTTTTTTTTTTAAATTTTGTCATATTTAAAACAACAAAGTTTTCAAGTTTTTTTTATGAAAAATCGGTGTTTTGACTTCAAAGCGCTTTAAAAAATTAAAAAAAAAAAAAAAAAATTCGACGTTGTTACCTGCGAAACTTTATTAGCTGATGAAATCAATTTAGTTTTTTGATTTTAGTTCATCCAGTAATGAGTTCTGAGGGACAACTTTTTTATGAGACATCCGCGAAGATTCGCTGCCACCAACTCATTTCTTCATAAAAATCAATGAAAATTTCACACAATATTCTTTAAATATGACTTTATAATGAAGTAATTTTAAAATTTTGAATAAATCAACTGTGTCGACAAAAAAAATTTCGAAAAATATGCTTGTTTTACACCGAATTAACCATACTACCCCCTTAACAACGATTTGGCAAAAGGTAAGTATTCATACCATAGAACTCTTTCTGCTGTACAAAACTATGTGAATTATAGGTATTATTGAGTTATTTAATTTTTTATTAGTTGTGAGGCTTAGAAATGGAATACTCAGGAGGAAAAAATCAACATTTTCGACACCTACTCTTCTTTGATTTTCATTGAGGTCAAAAAGCTGCCGAAGCAACTTGCGACGTGTATGGAGAAGATGTCATAGACGAGTCAACAGCACGGAAATAGTTTGAAAAATTCAAAAATCGATGAGACATCTCGCAGCGCAAGATCTTCTTAATTCGATGAAGAACGTCTCAAATTACTTTTGAAGGAGCGGAGGAACGGTCGCCAAACCAGTCGTGAATTGGCGGAAAAAATGAACTACGATCATAAAACGATTTTCAATCACTTTCATTCAATGGGATTTACGAAAGATTGGTAGCCTGGGTGTTTCACAAACTTATTCCCCAACCTAATCAGATATATCAATCCAGGTAACCTACGTTGCAGACGGATTGGGAAGGAAAATTTCTTCCCTTACTAAGAGTATACCTGAGCGTTTCCAGGTTTGCAGACGAGTGCAAATGTAAAACACATTTTGTTATTTGGTAGTTGGCAATTCAACTGTCAATCAGTTAAAACAGTTTTTTTGATCGGTTGCGTAGTTTTCGTTTGGCTTTCGTTGAAAAATGAAAAATCAAAAGGAACATTTTCGTCACATTTTGCTTTTTTATTTCCGCAAAGGGGAAACCGCAGCGCAAGCTCATAAAAAGTGATGCGCTGTTTATGGTGACGAAGCCTTAAAAGAACGGCAGTGCCAAAATTGGTTTGCCAAATTTCGTTCTGTAGTATACAAGGTGAAGTCCAAAATGAACAAGACCGAGCTAAAATAGAACCGATAGGAACTTTGTTCTGATAACTTCGAGTTTATTTATTCAAAGTAGTCCCCTCTGACCACGATACACTGTTTTGCGCGATCTAAAAGCTTTTCGAAAGAGTATTGCAAGCACCGGAATATCCTTCAGGATGTCAGTGCAAGCATTTTGGATGGCCCCTACGGACGCATAACGTCTTCCTTTCATGGCCAAATGCAATTTTCCGATGAGGTAGAAGTCAAAGGGAGCCATATCAGTCGAATACGGTGAGTGATTGATGGTTAAAATGAGATTTCGAGTCAAAAAATCAGTCACAAGGGTGGATCGATGAGATGGTGCATTAGCATGCAATAAGCGTCAACTTCCTCCTTCGCGGAATTCAGGGCGAATTCGACGAATGCGATGCAACAAACGCTTCAAAATGCCAAGATAGAAAATTGCATGGACGGTTTGACCCGTTGGCACGAACTTCTTATGGACAACTCCCTTGGAATCGTAAAAACGAATGAGCATCGACTTGTTTTTTGACTCCGATTTTTTGGATGGTGGCTAGTCTGGGGTCTTCCATTGGGCATTTTGACGCTTAGTTTCAGGTTCATGTTGGAACACCACATTTCATCACCAGTTAAAATGTTGTAAAGGAAGTTCCCGTCTTTTCTCCCCTTTTTAATGAGGTGTTTCGAATGTTGAATTTCAACGATGATTTCGACTCAGTTTTAATCAATTTACGAACAATTTCGATGGAGTTTTTGGTGATTACTGATTTTGGGCGGCCCGTATGTTCATTGTCATTTATGTCCTGCAACCATCTCTGAAACGTGTAAACCACCCATGATCTCTGGCACGAGATAGACAACCATCGCCATAAACTTTTTTCATCAATTCAAATGCTTCGATAAACGTTTTACCGATTTTAAAACAAATTTTAATATTAGTTCTTTATTCGAAACTAATTTTTGTACCGATGACACAAACATACATACATATAAGATGGCGCAATCAAAAACATTTTTACGACGCCAATTTTCTTTATTTTGGACAACGCTCCATATCAAATTTTCAACATTCAAACGCTTCATGGTTATTAAATTAAAACATACTTCACTTCTTATCCTATTTAAGGCAGATTTTTTCCAGAATTTTTCCAAAAAAAAAATTTTAATGCAGAATTTACGACTGCTTCTTTCTAAGAGAGAAGAGATTCAAACATCGAAGCCTATGAAATTCGCCGCTGTCATAAGGTATACATACTGTCTAAGTACATACGAGGGGCTTCAATAAGTACCCGTGTTAGAAATGAAGACGCCATTTAAATTTTTTTTTTAACATAGACTTTTGCTTAGTTTCTGGTCATCAACGGTGACAACTCGATGCAAAAATTCCTCCGGGCCTCGCTTAAATTGCTCCAAACACTACTGCGAAGTTAACAGCCGCATCCGCTTGGTGTACAACATGAGCAATCGCAGCACCCATCAGGCCGACAATTTTTTTCCTCGCCAACTTCTCATGTAAAATATTAATTCCCATTCCGGTTGATCTCCTCGCATTTTTTCCCATCCAAAAACAAAAAGCGAATTACCGAACGATACTGCTTTTTTCCATCTTTGTGAAAATCACGAAACACCTCTTACTCGAATAGCTCTCAAATCCAAACTAACCTATCAATAAGTCTGAAATTTGTTTTGCCGTCGTTTGATAGATGGGTAACACGATACCAACTTCCCTCATGAACGCCCTCTGCCATCAAATACGGGTACTTATTGAACCGGCCTCGTATGTATCCATATACTAAAAACTATTTTGGCTGGCTGGAAGTGTGCATTTGTAGTTAATGAGTTCGGTTTTTATGGCTTCGTTAGCGTTGAGTGATAATGAGCCGAAAATTGCTATGATAAATGAAAATCGCAAAATAAATATAGCGAATTCTAGCAGGTTCGATTTTGTTCGATGTTGTTGCTTATTACGAAAACTGATAGGCCAAGGGACTTGTGGTTAGATAATGGAAATTCATTAAAAGGGATAAGCAAACTGCATGAAGGAGCAGAACGAATGTATCTAATGGTACAGTTGGACAAAGTGGAATGCCTCTTATCATCAAACAAATACGAAGCCCATTACTGTCCAATTGGCAAAGGGCAACCGTTCCAGCAAGTGTATGGACCAGGATTCTGCGCGATGACCAGATGGGATGAGGTGACTATTGAGTGTTCAAAGCAAAACTGCACTCAAGATTTGCAAATAGTTTCGCATTGACGACAGCGAGTATCGAAGAGGATGAAATGATGCTCTCAAGACATCGGACACTATTGAGTAAACGAGTGGCTAATTTTGTGTGTAATTTTAGCTTAGCCCCACTTGTTGCATATTTAGAGTTAAAGCCGGTTTGCCGGTTAAATCAGTTAGGTCCTATAGTTTTAGCTATTTTTAGGCACAAGACAGACCTATCAGTAGTAGACGATAATCGGCTTCCCAGATTTGCATGAAATTTTGTGTTTTGTTAAAATTTAACTAACAAATAAATAAAATAACGAAGACGGATGTTTCACCTGAGACAATTCTTATATTGTTGCCACCTTTTTAAAAGTTTGTAGATAGCCTCTACGACTTGGTCCAGGGATAACTGAACGTAGTTGTTCGATGGGCAGCAGACTGCGGCTTGTCGGTTAATCCTCTTAAGACGGAGCTCGTCCTTTTTACGAGGAAACATAAAATACCCAGAGCTCAACTCCCCTCGATGGGGGGCGCTCCGTTGGTGCTTTCTGACAAGGTGAAGTACCTAGGTCTAATCCTTGGCAGTAAGCTAACGTGGAAGCCCAACATTGAGGAGAGAGTGAGGAAGGCAGCAATCGCCTTGTATGGATGCAAGGGCGTAATTGGCCTAGAGTTGTATTTTGGCTCTATAATACCATAATAAAGCCAATCTTGTTATATGGAGTCGTTGTATGGTGGAACTCACTGGATAGGATGGCATCAGTTAAAAAGCTAGAGTGAGTTCAAAGGCCTCATTAGAATCAGTGGGGCGTTTCGAACGACTCCTACTCTACCGCTTAATGTAATGTTAAATGTGCTACCTGTAGACATCGCAGGCAAGATTACCGCTGCTCGCGCTGGACTGAGGGGTTTGGGCTATAGGCTCAATCTCACATTTGGGCACTCAAGCATCCTCAGAAACTTTCAGTTTATCCCCCCGTCGGCGAATCAGTGTGTACACTCCCTTAGTCCAAGTGGAACTTTCTCCCCCCATATTCCATCAAGGGAGGAGTAGATCGTGGCAACACAGGGAACAGGGTCTGGGAACAGGGGTCTGGTTAACCAGGGTTGAAGGAGGAGTATTCTGCAAAGAGCTCCCGATCAAACTCAAGCGGCAATTAGGGCCCTGGGCTCTATTATGGTGCACTCGAAACTGGTCAGGGAATGACTGGTTTCCCTTTCAATTGCATCAAAATTTTTCGACATAAGGATAATTTGGGTACCAGGTCATAGTGACATTGCTGGAAACTGCGAAGCCGACGATCTGGCCAGACAAAAAACCTTAGAGGTAGTGTGCTGACGAAAGGAGAGGATCGGGATCTCCTTGACAACCTGCGCTCTACTCCTGAAAGGATGGGCTTCGCGTCAACTCAGCGAGCTTTGGGCAAGTACACGAAAGTGTAAGATCGTGAAATCCTTCTGCCCACGTATGTATCAGAGGTGTTCGAGGGATATTCTGCGGCTGATAAAATCTCAGCTCTCAAATTTTGTGGGCATCCTCACAGGGCACTATCCGCGTGGTATACATGCCGAGAGACTCGGAATTACTTCGATTCCTTTCTGCGTCAGCTGTGTGGAGGATGAAGAGAATCATCTCAGCACCTGCTCCTCAGCTGCCCCGCTCTCGTGAGACTAAGATTTAAGCATCTTGGTTCTCACTTCTTTCCTACGTTTGCTGATACAGCAGGTCTTGATATCAATAATCTGTCGAACTTCATCAGCAGTATAAAACGGCTAACACAACCGCAAATTAGTCACTGTTCGTAATATATATATATATAATTGGTGCGTACACCCTTTTTGGGTGTTTGGCCGAGCTCGACCTCATATTTATGGCGTGCGCCTTTATGTTGTGCCACAAATGGAGGGGCCTACAGTTTCAAGCCGATTTCGAACGGCAGATATTTTTTTATGAGTAGCTTTTTCATGGCAAAAATACACTCGGAGGTTTGCCATTGCCTGACGTGGGGCGACCGCTATTAGAAACAACTTTTACTTCATTTTTGTCTTTCACCGAGATTCAAACCTGCGTTCTCTCTGAATTCCAAATGGTAATCACGCACCAACCCATTCGGCTACGGCGGCCGCTTTACATACATATTAAAGGTAGTTAAATTTTAAGGGCCGATGTTGAATGTGATGCACACCTAAACGTCAACGACACCGTTGGACTTCTTTCTGTGGGGTTATTTGAAAGAAAAGGTGTACGTCGATAAGCCAGCAACAATTCAAGAGCTAAATGATGAGATAATTCGACACATTAACGGCATAGAACCTCAATTATGCCTCAGCGTCGTCGAAAATTTGGACCATCGGATGGAGGTGTGCCGCTGAGGCCATTTGGCCGATATTTTGTTCTATGCGCAATTGAGCTATACCAGTTTTATCATAATAAAGAAAAATGACAATAATTTTCTAAAAAAATTGTATTTTATTCCAAAACCATGTGGAATTTTTTACTACTTCTGGAAGATTTCTTTAACAAAAGTATTTGTTGATTCACCTCATACATACAGAGAAATGGGCGTGTGTGTGAGCGGAGTGATCCTTTTTTTATAAAAGATAAGCGGGAAGAACTCACATTTTTTCAATAAAACTAATAAAATAATGAATTGCTACTTCTAATATACAAATTTCCGCAATAAATATTTGTCAGGAAAAACCTAAAAAAAAACAGAAGATTAGACTAGATTAGTAAGAAATTTATACCTTTGATTATACGCCGGGTACTTTTTTATTTTTAATCCTAAATTGAGGTCATAAATATTTCTGTACTCTTATGTGAATTTATTATTTCTCCCACATCGTAAATATTTAAAAAATGGTAATAACGCCAAAACTCACTAAAATTGTAGCCACAAACAGGACCAGGTCGAAATGCTTTATTGAGGTTCTATGCTCCAATGGGAGGTAAAGGAAATGGTGGTGATAAATAAAGTCAAATAATTTGAATTAAATGCGCAATTTTGTAAAAGAAGTATGCCTTTTGGAAACATACATAACTACTCATACAAATATGCAGTTACATAAATATGCACCCTATATGGACCTTATTTGTATGCAAGTAAGTATAAATCCATCGCCTTCTAGTGATTCAGTAAATTCCACCATTGGGTCCCAACCAACATTCTCAACTCATTGCCTAATACTCTTCACCTCTTTGCACTTCAAAATATTCTATGTACTATTCAACTTTAGGACTCGTGGCATATTACAAATTTAGTTAATAATCGCGTAGCTTCATTCGATTACAAAAGAATGCTTGGCTTGCGGAGTATTTGAACTGCAGCAAGGTTACCACTCACATGCTTCCAATTTGTCTCAATTGACTGACGAGTTTTTCTACTCAGTAAAATAATATATTAACATAGAATTAATAGGCACTTCAAAAGAATAAACTCGATTTGAATAGGAACTACATGCGCGTATTTTGCATAAGCTGATGATGGCATCAACCAGATTTCAAATTTTATTTATATTCTAGCTTTTTGTCAGTTCCGCTTTTGACTGTCGCGGGCATTGTTCTTAGGTTCTTTTTATTATACAAAACGGCAGCTAATATATTTCTTATAGTATAACTTGCACAACAAGATTAGAGTTGGTTCAGATAGTCGGCTAGCGCTTATTTGCGTATATATAAAAGTCTTAAAATTGTCTGGGATGGAGTTAAAGCTGGCTTACCGGTGTAAGACGAAGTTAAATTAAGTAGCACAACATTATAACCAGCCTAGAATTGCAGAGGTACCTTCAATTTTTTTGATGCAATTAGGTTAGGTTAGGTTAGAATGGTTGCCCAAAGAGAGAGCCCACTTGGGCGAAGAAATCAAGTTCTTCCCTGGTGATAACATTCCAAGGGAAATAAGGTGAAGGAAACCGAGAGAGAGAAAAGAGTAAATAGAGGGGTTGTATATTTGTGGATTACGAACGGTGACTGATTTGCGGTTGTGGTAGTCGCTTTATGCTGCGGATGAAGCTCATCAGATTTTTGTTAAAAAAGACTATATCAGCAGATGTAGGAAATAATTGAGAATCAAGGTGCTTAAATCTTCACTCCGCAAGATCAGGGCAGCTAGGGAGAAGGTGCTGAGATACAGCTGACGCAGAAAGGACTCGAAAGAATTTGAAGTCTCCGACGAGCATACCACGCGGATAGTGCCCTGTAAGGACACCCACGAAGTTTTAAAGCTTAGATTTTGTTATCCTCTGAAGATCGCTGGAACACCTCTGATCCATACGTGATCAGAAGGAATCCTACCTTACAAGTTTGTGTACTTGCCCAGCGCTCGCTGAGGCGGTGCGAGGTCCATCGTTCCAGGAGTAGAAACCAAGTTATTAAAGGCATTCCAATCCTCTCCTTTCGTAGTGAAGCTACCACAAAGGTCCCTTGCAAGACCAGCTTATCCGCTTTACAGAGTTTCGCAATCTCGCTATGACCAGGTACCCAGATGAGACATATGTCAAAGACTTTGGATGCGATCGAAAGTGAAACCAGTCATTCTCTAACCACTTTCGAATGCACCGTCATTCTGCCCAGGGCTCTAACTGCGGCCTGGCTGTCGGATTGCTTTCTTCACAGTTATTACGCAGGTGAGTAACCAACAAACTGCAGTGATCCGATAGCCTGAATTTGAATCTAATACGGAGCTGTTTGCAGAATACACTCCGCGAACCCTTCCGTCCAACTTCGAGCCATCCGTGAATAAGTACACCAAGCCCTGTATCCAAGGATTGCACCCATTTCACTGGTGGAAGTATAAACATCCACAATTCTCCGACACTACTGTAGTGAAAAAGGCTTGCCATTACCATTAATACAAAAAAAACAGACAAATTTCAAACTTTATTATCATAATTTTTAGAAAAATTTCGTGCATATACGGCTGTAGTCTATTGAATTATAATATAATAAAGAGCAAGTTCGAAATGTCTCGCAAATCGTACTGATTTTTAACAATTTTTTTTTACATTTTCTGGTATTCCCTTACTCGCGCAGAATAATTTGATCTAAATACGCTGTAAAATCCCACTTTGATATTCAATTCATTTGTTAGGGATAATCAATTCGCTTTACTTATACTTCTCTACAACTATGAGGTTGCTCAAGCTCCAGCAACATACCCAAAATCCAAAGGTTCCAGAAGAAAGTCTTGCGATGCGCCCTGGCATGTGCGCATCAGCGACATTGAACGCGATCTCGGCATAGAGCCAGTTGCCGTCGTAATTAGAAAAAATGCCCTATCTCAAATGAAAAGGCTTTCTCATAATGTCAACAGCGAAGCCTCAGCTCTCACTGACCAGCAAAAGAGGCTTGAAAGGCTGAAACGCAAAAAGCCACACCACCTCATGCATTAATCAACTCCTTTAACTTTTGGTTGTATGTAAATAAAGAAATTTGCAAAGCATCATCAGATTAATTGTGTTACACAAAAGTTATCTATTGTTAACTAATTACAATGCAAATGGAATAAACAAAAAATAATGAAATTTGTTTATTTAGCTCTGAACGTAACAAGGAAATATTCATTTATTGCAAAATACGAACTCTGTTTCAAAAATAAGGTGAATTTTTATTTTTTTCAAAATTATTTATTTATTCATCAAATTCTATTTTATCTCCTTCAAAGTATTCCCCCGTAGATATAATGTACTTGTGCCAGCGTTTTTTTCAATCCTTGAAGCAGTTCTGGCATGCACTTTTTGGTATGTCCTTGAGCTCTCTCAGCGATTCGGCGGTTTATTCCTCAAACGTCGCAAAATGCCGTCCTTTCATGGGTTGGGAATGGTTTGGAAACAGGAAAAAGTCGCAGGGGCCAAATCTGCTGAATACGGTTGCTGAGGCATAATAACGGTATGTTTTTTTTTGTTGCCAAATAATCTCTCACAAGCATAGATGAGTGAACATCTGCATTATGCTGCGAAAGCCATGTATTTCTTTCCACAATTCCGGGCGTTTTTTTCTTCGTAATGCTTCACGCAAACGACAAATAACTTCAGGGTATTACTCTTTATTTAACGTAGGTGTTTCTGGTAAAACTCCTGATGCATTACACCATGGTACTCGAAGGAAACAGTGAGCAAAACCTTGACATTTGATCGAACTTGACGTGCTTTTTCTCGTCTTGACTCTTCTGGAATCTTCGATTGGGCTTTGGTTTCGAAGGCTCCATAACCATGTACCCAAGATTCATCGCCAGTTATATCCCTGCTCCAGTAAATCTGGATCATCGTTGATGTCATTCAACAATTTCTGAGCAATGCTCATGTGATCTTGGTTCCTGCAATTTTGGAACGAACTTCGCTACCACACGCCTCATCCTTAAAATTTCCAAAACGATTGCATGGCATGAGCCAACCGATATACCGACATCCTCAGCAACCTTTCTAATTGCGATTCGACGATTCTCCATAACAATTTTTTTCACTTCCTCAACATTTTCATCGGTTGTTGATGTGCTGGAGCGTCCAGAGTGAACGTCGTCACTCACATATTCTCGACCTTCTGCGAAAAACTTGTACCACTTGGTAAACATTTTTTTGACCCAGATGTGAGAGTAATCTGAGTATGCCACTGTCAGTATTTCCAGTGTTTTTTGAGCACTTAACTCCATTTTTTACACAAAATTTGGTGTCACTTCTTTGACCATTTTTTTTTTCAATAGCAGAAAATCGCCGAACACGCAAAACACTTGTATTATTTATGCCTCTCACAAACCAACTAAATATGCAATATTGCTAAAACCGTAACCATATCTTCGAGTTTAGTGTACCAACATATAAAAAAGGTAATAACCGAAAGTCGAATGTACGTAGCCCGCGAAATTTGAAAATTCAACCTGATTTTTTGAACAAATTTCGTATGAGCAGCCAGTAACGGAATCCCCGTTGGCCGTTTTGTATGACATTTTGGTCAAACCTATCTAATGTTCAAGCTCACCGTGTACTACAACAACAACATAACGCAAAGTTTCAAACTTTGTATAAAACTTTTCAAAATTGCATCAAAACTTTCAACTTTTGAACCAGAATTTTTCTGCGTATGCAGTTTTATACCCTATCGAATTTTAGCATGAAATTGAAATTTGAATTCGTCGAGCCAAGGACCACCAACAGATTTGGTGGCTCCTAAAACACTCAGGCTAAAAAGCATATTATATTTAGAGCACTGGCAAGAGGGTAAATATTCAAGCTGAAAAGGAGAAAAGTATCAGAGAAAGAGATAGGAAAGAATAGAGATAGAGACAAAGGTAGTTAGTTCTGTGAGAATTTTCCAGATTCTTTGGGAAATCTGTAAATATCCTCCAATTTTAGAAAATGAATACTACTCATTCTCACGACATCGGAACCCAGAACTCGTAGCCTTGCTCTAGCAAAGGCAGGATGCTCACAGAGAAAGTGCTCAGAGCTGTCCGCCAACTCCAAGCAAGACAGGCATACTGGGTCCTCAATGATTCCAATGTGGTCATATGCTGACCTCATTGATTATGTCCTGTAATATCTAATACCGACTATCAACCGAACGTCTTTCCTTCCAAGTTTTCGTAGAAAATTTGTCAGTTTTCTGTTCGGACTTGTCACAAAACATTTTGCAGTTGTGCAGCATTCTAGACTGCACCACCGCTCTTCATGTAAATTGCATACATAATCGCTGATCCAGTTCGTGATCCCTGCATAACTGATTCCGTTTATTGGCTCTGGCCCTTGTGGGGGAACCGCTGATCCACGGTTGGAGAATTCATCGGCAATTTCATTTCCTTGAACACCGGAGTGTCCTGGACCCCTTATAAGTACAAGCCTGTTCTGTCTTGCGACAGAATTGAGCTTCTTCTTACATTCTTGAACCATCTTTGAGGTTTGCTGCGCGTTCTCCATGGTCTTCCGTGCAGCCTTACTGTAAACTCCAATCTGTTTGCCGCTCCATCTCCTCTCGATTCGGCTACTTTCAGGATGGCAAAATAGTTGCCATTTCCTCCATAGTATAGTGATACTTATTACTATCGTAATCGAATTTTAGCATAATGAAGTGCAAGTTTCAAGTGCCTAAAAACTACCGTTGATTTTTGCTGATTTTGTTTCGCTGAGGTATCACGCCTTGTTTTGCATACAAAGTAAATACCGGTTTTTTTTTTGTTTTTTTTTTATGTGAAAGAAAAAACTTGATAGGTGTAACTGGCTTCAAAAGCCAGTTTTTGTTTACCTGTTTCACTTTTATGCTTATTTAATTAAAAATTTCATAATAAAGTTTTATGTAATTTTTTAATTTTTTATATAATTTTTAGTTGAAGCGGGTATCCCGCTATACAGACGTAGCTAAGTTCCTGTCTGACTAGTAATACAGATAAAAGCAATTTTTAAATGTCTGCCTTATCTCACACTAACACCAAAACATACTTATTAATTGGTATTTCTGCATACTTTTATTCAACCAAGCATTGATAGGTTTTCTAGGTTTTTAAAAGTCTCTACGTATTCATATGATTTCTTGTTTCTCTTGTTCATTCCACCTAATTGAGTTTGCGGAAACGTGATTATATTAAACACACAAAAAACAAAACGGAAACAAAATTTATAATTATTATATCATCTGGCATTTAAGAAAGAACAAGCAAATTATGGCTATCTTGCGTTGCCTCAGCTGGTCTCACAGCTAAACAGTCACACAAACTCACAGTGACCAGCAGAAATCAACTTTTAAGATACCAAATACTCGTCAGCAGACAAACTAAATGAGAATCATAAACTTTCAAAATTTATAGATTTATGATGCTACAGCACTTCCGTTTATGCCATCGCCAATTTAGTAGCGATTTATTAATTATAAATTTTTCAAAGGTTAAATAACTGTGCAGGTCAAAAGCTATTGACGGAAGTTGTATTCTGCACAGAATAAATTAATTTTTTAAACGAATATTCTTTGCAGAAGAAACCAAGAAGCAGAATAAAAAGAGAAGCAAAAGTAGCAAAAACTGCGAATGCTAATTGACCCAACTGCTGAAGGCTGGTCAAAGCACAGTTTCGCAGTTCGCAGTTCGCATTAGCTGATTTTTTATTCTAAGTTATGTTTTAAAGCAAAGCTGATAACAAATCATTTGATTTGGGCTGATTAGCCACAAATAAGGCGACGGCTATATTTAGCTTGCACACATACACACACATATATGCAGGTCACAGAGCATAAAGAGCTCTTGTCGCCATTTATTTTATTTTTTTGTATAGAGGTTGTCCCTGAACAAGCACTAAAATACCATTAAAATACTAAATAAAATATTCGCACACCAGAAATCGGAATAGGAAATTGGCCTAAACACTAAACATGGGCTGTAATCGCCTGCCTACGCAGCAGGGAGAAGAAGACAAATACATTTAATTTAAAAGTATAATTAATTACTGATAAAAATACAACAACAACCACTTCATTCCAATGCACAATGTCGCAGGTGATAAATGGCAAACAGGTATTTTGGGTAAAACCCCTGGCCAAAATGTCATTGACTGAAGAAATCTGCTTTAGCAGATCTGAAGATCTAACAGAAGAAAACAAATTTTTTTTTTTTTGAATCATCAAAGCATCAAAGCACCTTTTGCACATTCGTATGGTAAATAGGAAGAGGAAATTATGCGCTCCTTAAGTTTAGATATGCGATATGTTCAGCAGGTCTATGGAAAAAATAAAGAGAAGCATTTGCATGTAACATTTTCATCCTCTAACCTCCCAATAGATGGATCTGTTTTGCCTCATTTGCGGGAAAAAGTAAAAATGCCCATAATGGTAATGGTAATGGTAATGGTAATGGTTGTACGGGTTAGGCTAAGACCTTTATGCACTGCGACCCGATTGATTTATTGTGCGCCCCTAATTACTTAATTATAATTATTTAGTATACCGATGAATCGAACCAGCTCCTTAGAAGAGAGAAAGTGTAGGTCTTCCTCCTCTAGTAGGTACAAGCCCAGGGTTCTGCGTCTCCTGTGGCCTAATGCCTCACGGTTGGTGATTAAATGCTCCATGGGCTCCTCTTCGTCCCAGCAGAACCTGCATGATCTTGTACTGGGTAATCCTATTGTGTTAAAGTGTTTATTACAGGCAAAGTTACCTGTAAGTGATCCGCAGTGTACTCTGAGACCCTTTTTATCTACGGTTAGAGCAGATTTTGCTCTTTTGTCATTCAAGTTCAACAACTTTTTGGAGTGATTAAGGTCGCTTGTGCCGTCCCAGTGTTCTCTGATTTTAGTTTGGATCCAGTTTCTGGTTTCCTGTTGGTCCAATAAATAAACCTTCTGTCGCTTTTTTGGCATACAAGTCTGCGTTCTCGTTTCCTTCGTGTCCCTCATGTCCCTCATGTCCTGGTACTCAAATCAGTGAGACCAGATTATGAGTGGCCAGTTTGTTGAGTGCATTGTTACACTCTATTAGGACTTTTGACTTGAATGTGGAGCTATTCAAGGCTTTGAGAACCTATTGGCTGTCCGAGAGTATTTTAATTTTTACTTTCTCGAACCCTCTTTTTGATATGATTTCCACTGTTTCCATTATGGTGAAGAGCTCCGCGCTCCGTGTGCTCTAGGGCCCACTATTTTTGCTCCTACTCCTTGGAGCGTTTTGTAACCATTTGTGTACAAATACCCATAACAGAGAGATGCAACATTCAAAGACAATAAAACAGTATATTTCAGGCGGAAGTCACTGCCTTAAAAGAGGGACTTACGGTACTAAAAATGAGAGTATTCTCCACATCCATCACCTAATCCATTCATCTATAACTACTTTTTGAACAATATTATACTTAGTAGGAAAGAGGAAATCAAAGACTTGGGCATAATCTTCGATTCAGGACTTACGTTCTCGAAACATATTAGTTATATTATCTCTAAAGTTTTTTCTATGATTGGATTTTTACGTCGTAATACGGAAGAGTTTTCAGATCCCTTGACTTTGAAAGCACTCTACGTCTCCTTAATTCGAAGCCGACTAGATTATTGTTCTCTAATATGGAACCCATTCTACCATTGTCATATAAATAAAATTGAAAGAGTCCAAAAAGTCTTTACCAAATATGCGTTGTGTAAGCTGCGCTGGCCTAAAGGGCTCCCTAGTTATATAGGCAGACGCAAATTGATTGGACTGCGAAGCCTTGAGGACAGACGAATCTACTTTTCGATTCTCTTCGTATATAATCTTTTAAATTTCAATATAAATTGCTGTGAGTTACAGAGTTTAATTACATATCAAACAAAGCACCGTGATTTAAGGCAGGTTCGCTTATTTGTAGATCAACGGTATAGAACTAACTATGCCCTCAATGAACCAATGGTGAGATGCATTCGATTCTGCAACAATTATCCTAGCCTCGACTTTAGACTAAGTTTATATAATTTTAGGCAACAATTGCTTATAATCTTTAACTAATAATTAAAAATTGTCTAATATAGTCTGTAAGAATTATTTGTAGACTGAATAAACGAAATAATAAATGAAGTCGTCATATACTCGGACAGTCAAGCAGCAATAAAAGCACTTGAACAATGATTAGATAGGCGAAATGATTGGCTAACTCCGAGTTTATCGGAGTAAACTTCTCCACCTACTCTGTTGTCTAGTTTTGAACCATCTGTATAGATGTTTATACCATTTTTCCTAACAATAAGCCCGTTATCCCATTCCTCTTTGGGAGGAAATACTGTGACGAAGGATTTATTTAAGTTGATATCCTTGGTCTTACAGAAATCCGTTGTACCAGGAATGCAGGGGAATTTTTCTAAAATTGAAGAGTGTCCTCTCTGGTTCGTTCTGAGTAGGCCGATTTGAAAGCTGCTTTGGTTAAGCATAATATTTAGTGCCTCTGTGGGTGTAGTCCTAAGGGCCGCGCAGATGCAAAGACTGGCCATTCTTTGTACATGTAACATGGTTTTTTTAATATATAACTTATCTAAAGCCGGCCACCATACTAGTATACCGTATGTTAGGATTGGTCTGACAATTGCTGTGTAAAGCCCATATACTGTAGATGGGAAAAGACCCCAACTTAGTCCCATCAGCTGTTTACAAGAGTAGAGTGCTATTGTCGCTCGTTTTACTTTATCTTCGTCATTTGCCTTCCAATTTAGTTTTCTGTCTAGTATTAGAACTAAATAGTGGACCTCATCACTGAATGACAGTGCCGTTCCACCTCGAGTCGGGGGAGTTATATTTGGAATTCTATGCTTCCTGGTAAATAGGATAAGTTCAATTTTATTGGGGTTGACGCTTAGCCCATTTGCTTTTGACCAGTTTTCAACCATGTTTAGTAAATCTTGCATGACTTCACAATTTGGGTATATTGGGAAATTTCCCTCTTACTATCATTGCAACATCATCCGCATATGCTACGACGTGTTGTCCTCTCTTCTCTAGGCTCTTTAGCAAGAAGTTTATTGCCAGCACCCAGAGGAGAGGTGACAGCACACCGCCTTGAGGTGTTCCGCTACTACCTTTTTCTGACCTAGGGTTGCGATCACAAATCTGCTCAAGGGCATGTTTTTGATGAACTCAACCAGAGCCCAGGTGATGCCGAAATCAGTCAGGTCCCGGTCTAGAACGCTACAGAACTGCAAAGGGTTTTGTGACAAGTCCGAACAGAAAACTGTCAATCTTTCTACTAACACTTGGATTGAAAGGCGTTTGGTTGGTGGTCGGTATTATTACAGGATACAACCCATGGTGTCAGCGTATGACCACTATTCGAATCATTGAGGACTCGATGTGCCTGTCTTGCTTCGAGGAGGCAGATGGCACTGAGCACTTTTTCTGTGAGTGTTCTGCCTTTGCTAGAGCAAGGCTACCAGTTTTGGGTTCCGATTTCAAGAGAATGAGTAATATTCGTTCTCTAAAACTGGAGGATATTTACAGATTTACCAAGGAGTCTGGAAAATTTTCACAGGATTAACTATCTCTATCTCTGTCTCTTTTCTTTCCTATCTCTTTCTCTGGTAATTTTCTCCTTTCCTCCTTGTCTATTTACCCTTTTTCCAGAGCTCTAAATACAATGGACTTTTCAACGTGAGTGTTTTAGGAGCCACCAAATCTCTTGGTGGTGCTTGGCTCGACCAATTCAAATTTCAATATCATTTCAACACGCAAATAAAGAAGAAGGAGTGAAAATTTCGAAAAAGTTTTACGGCGCCTTATTTTATATCGAAGAAAACACCCAATACCATCAGTAAAAAAAAAAAAAATATCAAAAATCAACGCAATTTTTGCGCCACTTAAAACTTACACTTTTTTATATTTCTATTTATTTTTTTTTTTTTGTTTTTGGTATCAATTCGTTCACATTTCTGATGAGAAAAAAAAAGAGGTGATTAAATAATATCGATTTGTAAATATTTTATACCAAATTTCCAGAAAACTTCATTTTTCATATTTGAATTCAATGGCAGTTTTTAAAGCGTTCGCGGCACGAATAAATATTAAATAAGAAACAATAAAAAAACAGTAAGAAAAAATGTTCTGTTTTGGATCAACCTATTGGCCGGTTTCTTTACTTTTTACTTTTACTTACGTTTCCTACACTTTCAATGAGCTCTACGATATACGAAAGCGAAGGTTCTATGCGTTTTTCTTCTGTAGCAACCTGAGTAAGTGATAGCCGCACTTCGCATTCAACCAGCTGTTTCCAAATTTGCATGGATTTCATGCGTCAAACTGTGTTTATTTTTCACTTTTATCAAAATAGCTTGAAAAATCATGAAGTGATTACAATTTTATGTTAACTGAATTCCTAATTTCTCTGTATGTTTGCTGATATCTAAACTATTTATCTTTGAGTTCATTTGCCGTTCCCACCTTCATTTAGTTGGCTCATCTTTCAACCCACGACTGCTATTTTACATCATTTATACATAAATATTTACTTTACTTGATCGTTTACTTTTCTTTGTCTGCGACTCTTGCAGAAAGTTTTTGGTTAAAGGTGTGTGCCAGCCTTCCGATTTGCTCTTCGAGTTAAGTGGATTTGGCATTTTATTGATGCGTTTATAAGCAGTTATTCAGCTTTGTTTATTTGTTTCTGTATTTTCTATTTGGTTTTGGTAAAAGTATTTTGCTTTTCGGTACATTAATTTGGGTTAAAAGTCTTTTTCCACTACCTCCAGCAAAGGTGGGCAAAAATTGATAGCAAAAGAACAGAAACAATAAAAATTGAATTAGATGATCACCGAAAATACCATGGCAATGCAATTTCCATTTCAGGTGATTCATTCGCAAACTTATGTTATGTGGGATTTGCTGAGTTAGAAATCCATGCATATAAGTATTATGAACATATTGTGGAGTAAAATCTAGAAAGTATGAAGAGAACTATAATAATATAAAAATAAGCGCTAAGCTAAATGAGACATTTTAGCGAATAGAGGTGGCCAGAAACGCCAGAAATGAATATTAACAAGAGTGCGTATTATTCAATTTCCTTAACTCTTCCCAAAACTCTTCCCGAAACTGAAAGTTCTGATCTCAGCAGGCTCTATAAAGTATAAAGAAGGCTATTTTTTTTTTCATTGTAATTGGAAATCATATTCTGGCCTGTTATGCATTACAAATGAACTACCACGTCGTGAACGGAACTGCCCTCACGAATACGGGAAAAGTGCATTTGGTAAGTACAAACCCTACAAAGATTGCCTTAGGGAATATAAGCTGCTCAAAAACAGTTCAGACTACACAGTCCCCGACCTTAACTTCAAGAAAGACTTTGCCGAATGGAACAAAGGGAAGGTGATTGGAAGATACGATATCGAAATCTTTACCGATGGTTCTAAGATGAACTGTGGTGTGGGAGCTGGCTTCCATTCGGAGCCACTCAACCTATCTCGGTCAATTCGTCTTCCTGACTATGCCAGCGTGTTCGAGGCAGAACTTTTAGCGATCAGAGAAGCATGCAAATCACTAAAGCTCTATAAGGAAGTTGGTGCAAGAGGAGCTATCTTCTCAGACGGTCAATCAGCTATAAGGGCCTTAGACTCCAACTCCATTTCATCCAAACTGGCCTTACAGTGTAGAGAGGAGCTGGAATTGTTTAGTAATTGCCTTGAAATCATTCTGATATGGGTTCCCGGTCATAGGAACATACGGGGCAATGAGATAGCGGATGAGCTAGCAAGAAAGGTTTCGACACTAGACACAGCAGAGGCGGTGGTAGTCTCCACCCCACTAAACACACTAAAAACATCCATTGCTTCACACTATCATGCTTTAGCCGAAAGAAGATGGAAGCAATTAACAACATGTATTACAACAAAAAACACATGGCCGTCATACAAAATCCAAAGGACGAATCACCTGTCAGGATGTTCTCAGCCAAACATCTCACGCATCACTGCAACACTTACAGGTCATTGGAAAGTAGGGGAGCATGCAGCCAGTCTCAACCTCCCCTTCAACCCCATCTGGGTGAAAGAAAGTCTTTTCCACTACTTATTTGAAAGTCCAGGGCTAGCTAGAGCACGACTGCGCTCCTTCGGTAAGACTTTTTTACAGAAAATTAACGATATCTCAGACATCGAGGCAAAGAATTTAAACCTCACTAAATGGTTCTGACTTAGAACAAAAAATAAACATCACACGAGGACAATGGTAGTAAAACCGTGCTTGTCACTAATAAGGATTATTGCTGAGGAAATACTCAACCTCTTCAACAAAAAAAACAACAACAAGTCCAACGTATTAAAAAATTAAATTTTTTTTTGGCCATACGAGGTTTTTTCAAAAAGTTGTCAGCCTTCAAAAAATGGTCTTCACATGGAAAATGGACACAGATGTAGCCGGTTCTACTGAATCGATTTTGATGACATAAAAACTAAATAACATAGAATTGATTTTTGTGTCAACTTCGATCATTTAAAAAAAAAAATTTTTTTTTTCGTACCTTTAAAGTAAAAAAAGGGGAAAAAACGAGTTTTCCTCTTTGCATGTCCGCCATTTTGTCGAATGCCTTTCTTTTTTTTAACATCGTAGTTCACACGATACCGATATTTATGCTAAACAAGAATACTTTTTGAAGTAAAAATAACTGGCAGCCCCATTAAAATGTAGTTTGTAAATACAAATAAAATGTTCTCAATTATAATTTAGGTGATACGCACTTGTACTGTACTAAAATTTAACCCTTTACCACATATAAGGCATTGCAGTTTTGATACAATTTTATTCCTCAAAGTATTCAAAGTATTTTAATCCATCAAATATATTCGTATATTTAGCCATAATGAAATGCAAGAAAATGTTCAATGATTTTTCGACATTTTTCTAAGAAGGTTTTTCTATTTTCGAAATAACCCAACTTTTTGTGGAAGTGAGTACAAAAGCAGAATTGAAGTATGTGCAATTTAAAAAAACGATAACAGAGAACATAAGTACTCTTTGACAAAAAACAAAATGTGTTCATGGTTTCGATATTCGCATCCTTCTCATCTCATTTATTTTTCGATGTTTTCCACTTTTCACTTATTTTCTATACTTTGTAACTAGTTTTTATATATGGTTCAGCGAAAAGAAAACAAAATATAAAACTTGTTCATTGCTTTTTTTTAATATATCTTATTCATAGTTAAGGAAAGCTTTTCCATCGTGAAACAATTTTTTCCCCCAACGCTTCATTAATTCATGCAGTAAAGGGTTAAAATATTTTATGCTTTTAAACATATTTACAAAAATCACTTACTGAATTATTGCCTATTCTACTACAAACCTTAAAATTTGTATGCATTTCTTCTTATTTTTTTATTTTTTTTATTTTTTCTCAAGTAGCATTCAAACTTTTTAGCGCGCTTTTACTCAAGCGCAGGTTCGTTACTTAAGTCTTTCCTTTCGCAGAATACAAGCACCACAGCAAAATAGAGATGACCATGCACCTAGTTCCCTAGATACGCTCCCAAAAAATTCGTGTAAAATGAAATAGGTGAAAACAATATTAAAAAATTATTTTTAGAGTTTACTTAAGAAATTATTTTGTTTTTACACATTTTAATGCATTAAATATTTTTTAAGAAATAAAGTATTGAACGGCGAGAGCAAAATCTATTGAGACTTTTCCTAAGACTAATTTAAACGCTTCTTACATGCGTCGAAATTCCTCGCCCTATTTACTCTGTGAGATTCAAGAAAAATTCATAGAATATGGAAAATTACGTTAAAACAAAACAATTCGCGTAAAAAGAGAATTAGGCACTGCTTTATCTATGGTACACTGCCAGACCGAATGTGTATTTCAAACGCCCTAAAGCTTTTGCGTTCGGAATTTTTTTTATGCTTTGTTTTTAATGCCAACAGAGTGGTGTGGGACTTGCAGCTCGCCCCCTTTCTGTGTTAACCTCCTAACTTCAGGTTTTTCGAAATTGAGATTTTTAGTGAAAAACACTCCTTAGCACTCCTGTTACGTAAAACAAAACATACAATGTTCATAATGATTATAGAATTTTTTCAGAGTGTTTCGATTTTTCTCCTATCTACATGTTCGAATTCAAAAACCTCGTATCTACTATAAGTATCGTATCAAATAAGTTATAACTTTTCATATAAGTTAAGTAACTTTAAACATTTTTATCGATTTACTGAAAATTATGGTTTTGTAGATACTACATAAGTTAACACAGAAAGGGGACGAAATGCAATAGGGACACGAAGAAACGAATTCTAGCATGGAGGACCGAGGGGCCAAATTTGAGTGTCTCGTTATTTGTTGTTTTCTTCTGCTTATTAAAATCTTTGAAAGTTTGGTTACAAAATGTACGCAAATTTTGCCCCGTTTCAACACAATAACGTTTTTAGATTATGTTTTGAACATTTATATTCAGTCGGCTGTGAAGACACTTTTAGGAGCGTGGGCAAAGACATTATTTCTGTCTCTGACAAAAAAAAAATTGTTATAAAAGTGAGAACAAGTGATTTTCGCCAAGAAACCCGTTTTTGCAGTGCATACTTTTAGAACTGAGAAAAAAAATTGCGGGGACAATTTTATTACCGTTTATATTTGACAAGAGTCCAAATATAGGGTTTTTCAGTAAGAGCGCTTCAACTTTTGAACTTTTTTGAATAAAACACAAAGGGTTAAATTTTTTTAACTAATTTTTTTTTATTATCGAGTTTGAACATATACATTTAAGTATGAAATTCGATTTCTTTTGCATGACCACCGCGTGCACGTTTTACGAAGTCCAATCGTTGAACACAATTTTCGACCACTCTTTTGCATAAATCGGCCGAAAAACCAGCAATTTCGCGTTCGATATTGGCTCTGAGCTCACAAATCGTCGCCGGCTTGTTACTGTAGACCAATGACTTCACATAACCCCAAAACGGGACGACTTGTTAAATGGACCGTAAAATGGCCGTAATGCTCTTAAAGTAGCAGCAACAGAACGATTATATTCATAAAAAATTTGCACGATTTGCAATCGTTGCTCAAGTGTGTAGCGTTCCATGATGAAATGTATACTAATGAAGTTTACAAATGACAAGCGAAAAATAAAAAATATTGCGTCGTTCGCCCTCCCTATCGGAAAAAAGTTGAAGCGCACCTATTGAATAACCCTATATTATGATCCCACTAACAATTTTACTTGACAAGGTCTGACACCTATTTAAAAACACATTTGTTTGCTAAATTTTAGTAAAAAAGAAATACTTTTTACTAGGACTGAAAAATCCGCACTTGGAGTGCAATCTTGTCATGAAACTAAAAAAGTATATTGTTATCATAAAGTACATACCTTGCCCTTCCATGCCAAAAAAGATTTTTTCGTTCACTTCAGAAAACAAAAGCACAGTTAACCATTACACATTATGGAAATATAAGATTGGCGGGAACAAAGATGTATGGTTAAAACAATAACTAGGTCCCAATGAACAATGCTCATGCACCAAATGCTGTGAAAATGCTGGCGTCTGTCTGTTTGATAAACCGATTACCTACCTTCAAGCAGATAGTTTCTGTGATGAGATTAGACATATTTTTTTCGACTTACTTTTCCATACAAATACTCCTAGGTGCACAGACCCCAAATTGTGCTGGATTATTTGAGCAAACACCAAGTAAAAACCATCGTGAGAGCACCGTATGCACCTGATAGGGTGCTGTGCGACTTTTTTTGTTTCCCAAGTTAAAGTTAGCATTTCGTGGGAGGAGATTTCAGTCGATAGAGCAGATCGAAGAGAATGCGATGAAAAGCTGAAGGAGCTGAAGGAACTGAAGGCCATTCCTTCGTCGGCCTACCAGGGGTGCATGGAGGACTGAGTTAAACGTTGGCACATCTGTGTTGCTTCAGACGGTTCATATTTTGAAGGAGCTAAAATAAATTTACCTGAAATGTAACGCTGTTTTATTTTATTTAAACATTCCCGGTACTATCCGATCATAGGGTATTGCTTTCGCTTATACAGGGTGAACGATGCTTGTATCTGTAAAACAGCTCGTGACATCAACGTCAAAATTGTTTTAATAACAGTTCAATATATTGTTTATAAGCCATCAAAAGCATTTGCGTCTCAGTTTTCTGGAATTTTTTTTTTTCTGTGATGGAATTCAAACGTAATAGTGTGATTGCGTTATACTTTGCTGAAAAATCACAACCAGTCATTGTTCGTGAGCTTAGTCACCTCAAAATGAGTAAAATGTTTGTGTATCGCACTATAAAACGTTACAATGATACTGGTAGCATTGCAAAACGCTATGGAGTTGGACCAAAAGGAATCGCAACAACGCCAGAAATGGTTCGGAAAGTGAAGGCTCGACTTGAACGAAATCCACGTCGAAGTGGAAGAAAAATGGCCAAAGAACTGAAAATATCGCAAGACAGCATTCGACGCATATTGAAAAATGAGCTCAAGGTCAAGGCTTACTAGTTCCAAAAAGCATACGATCTTTCACCCCAGCAAAAAAATTCCGGTGCGAAAGAGCAAAGGAGTTGTAGCGCTTGCACAAGCGTGGCGAATTTCATAACATTGTGTTTTCTGATGAAACAAAATTCCCAATTGAGCAGTTCATAAACACTCAAAACGATCGTATTTACTTGACCGAACGCTCATACGAGAATTTGAGTCTACGTATGGCCACTCGAAACAATTTCCCATCGCAAGTAATGGTTTGGGCCGCAGTGACCGCTGATGGATGCTCTCCAATCGTTTTTATGGAGCCTGGTGTCAAAGTGAATACGACTTATTGTCGGGGAAAATATTTTAGAAGCTACTTTAGAGCCGGGGACTCGCAAACATTTCGGTCGTAGACCACGGACGTTCCAAGGGGACTCGGCACCGTCTCATAAAGCTCGTGCGAACCAAGAATGGTAAAAAAATCATGTTACACACTTCATTTCGTCCATACAATGGCTTTCGAATTCGGCAGACGCAAATCCGATGTGCTATTCCATCTGGTCCATTTTGGAGAGCAAGGTGAGGACTTAAAAATATGCCAGTATGGATGCGCTGAAAAAAGCGATTATACGAGATTGGGCCAAAATACCTCAAGATCACACGCTGCACGAAATGCAACTCATTTTCTGACCGTTTGAAGGCTATAGTCAAGGCAAAAGGTGGTCATATCGAGCTAAAGTGAATATATAGGGTGATCAATTAAGAGGAGTTTTTTTCATTTGCGTTTTTTTTACAGATCGCGCGCGAGTTGTGGCAAACTGTCATCGTGGATTTGTTGAACAGCGTTTGGCATTTCATCATGGAAAGACTCACACCGCAACAACGTCTACTTGCCATACAGCCCGCGAAACATTAGATTTACTGCGTCGTTTCGGTGAACAAATTTATCTCTAATCTTATCCTCTGACCTGTGAGTTGGCCACCAAGATCTTGTGATATCACACCTTTGGACTTTTTTCTTTGGGGATTCGTGAAGTCCAAGGTCTATGCTGATAAACCAGCTACGATTGAAGCTCTGGAAGCCAACATTACGCGTGTTATTCACGACATACCAGTCGAAATACTCGAACGAGTGATTGAAAATTGGACCTTCAGAATGGACCACCTTAAGCGTAGTTGCGGCCAACATTTGAATGAAGTCATATTCAAAAAGTAAATGTCAAAGAATGTCCTTTCAAATGATAAATAAAGGTTTTGAACATAATTTACATTTTTGTTTTTTTTTAACTATTGAAAAAAGCACCTCATGATTGATCACCCTA